>JAAMXY010004149.1:0-25364 GCA_019677205.1 Pinguiococcus pyrenoidosus
TCAATCGGTCGAAGGCAGACGTTTCAGATACAGCAGCTTGGTTGACACAGAGATTAGATGATATCCTCGGCTCCGATCGCATGAGCGACAGCGGCTCGGATTCCGAGGACGAGGACGAGGACGGCGAGATTACTGAAATTGTGAAGAATAAGAGTGCGACGATGGGCCCGACAACCCTGAAAGGACAAGACTGGGTCACGCAGCGGATGAGCATCCTCAAGAACCTCGAAGAGGATTCCGACTCTCCGGAGCCATCGCCGTCGGCTGCCATGATGCAGAAGGCTCATGACAGATCCCGAGAGTTTGCGAAGAGTAAATCCGTTCACAAGGCCACGAGGAGACTGGCTTCGATCGAGTCGGATGACAGCGAGGAAGACGAGAAAGAGCAGGCCGCGGAGGATGTCGTCGAGGCCGGCCCAGAAAGCAACGCACCCAAGAAGGACGGGGACACCCGACCGCTGCCTGGGACGCGAACCGGCTCCGCCGAGCAGCAGGAGAACGAGGTCGAGAGCGAGAGCGAAAGTGGCAGTGCGACGGAGGAGGACGAAGGAGAGGATGAGTTCACCACCGACCCGCCGAAGACGCCGGAGCGAGCGCAGGCGGAGCCGCCCAAGGCGAGCGAAGGATTCCTCAGTTCGTCGCCCGGGACCTTCGCAGGATTCCTCAGCTCGATCTCGATTCGCATCATGTCGGCAACAGGATCGAGCGAGAAGCTGCCGCAGAAGGAGAAGGAGAGCACCCAGAGGGAGGGGCTGCTGCGCGGCCAAACAAGCCCGAGGGTCGTGGACAAGTCGGCCGAGGCCGCGAGGGTGGCTCGGCTCGAGCCGAACCCGATCATCAGCCTGGAGGCGCCCCCGGTAGTGGAAGAGTCGGTGGGCCCCGAAGGCACGCCATGGCTGGAGCATCCGACCGGCTCCACCGAGGAGTTCTTCTCCATCTTGCAAGCGCTGATGAATGGCCAGAGCACGATGGAGGCGAAATGGAAGCGGTATGCGCCGCAGGCGAAGGAAGTCTTCGCCGAAGACGTGGACCTTGATCTCACGAAGCGCCGTGGGGGAGCCTACAACGGCGACATGCGGCAGCAGAACATCCACGGAGAGGTGGCGACGTCGCTGGCCGAACTCTATGAGGCCGCGGAGCACGGGCGATACGTCTTCCGCAAACTCGTGCGGTCGGTGATCGACGGGCCCGACTCGCTGTCGCCACGGAACAAGAAGGGGCAGAGGCAGAGCTTCCGCCTGCACGAGAAGAACATCCTCCCGCTGAAGCACCGGGGCACCGCTCATGAGAAGGCCATGGAAGAGTACGAGCTCCGCGAGCCCGGTCCGCCGGTCTCTTGGCTGTATGACATCCAACGGGCCTACGTTGTGTGCGACTCGATTGCCGAAATGGACGCAACGCTGTCGAAGATCTCCGAGGGAGTGCGTCTGTTGAACGGTACGGTCATCCGCGTTAAGAATCGCCTCTTCACGCCGAACCCGACCGGCTACAGGGACATCCTGGTCAACGTTCAGCTGCCCGTTCCCAAGCCTGCGGAGGCATCGGGCGCCATGGGCGCCGACGAGTCGTACTACATCGTGGCGGAGATTCAGATCGAGCTCCAGGAGTTCCGCGCCGTGTCTGAAGCGCGAAGGATGGACCTGATCTACGCGTACTTCCGGTCGTTCCTCGAGGGCAGGAGCAACGTCCGGCTGCTGTACAGCCACCTTCGCGTGCTTGAGTTTCTGCATCACTGCAGGATGGAGGGCAAGAACCTGAACGAGACGGCAACGGAGCTCACCCAGAAAGGTGGGCCCGCCTCGTACGAGGAGCTGGAACTGCTCCTCTCGCTGCTCTGCCAGCTCAAGGCGTACGAGAGCGCCTTGGTGGTGGCGGTGCGCCTGCTGTCGATCACGGTGGCTGAGATTCGTCATAGCTCCGAGGCCAAGAAGTCTCCGGCGGTGGCGCTCGCGGTCTCGCGCATCAGCGATGTGCTCGTGGAGATGGGAGAGGTCGACGCGGCGCTCGAGAAGAAGGGAGAGGCACTGGACATCATGAAGAACGCCTGTGACACGGGGCTGCACGAAGATGTGCTGAAGATCTTGAACGGCGTCGGCGTCTGCATGGCGCTGGGGAGGCGGCATCGCCAAGCACTGGGGACGTTCAAGAGGGAGGCCGAGGATCGCCGCAACCTTCTGGGCCCCCTGGACGCGTCGGTCGCCGCCGTTCTGTGCCAGTCTGCGCAGATGTGCTTAGAGCTGCGGAGGTACCGCGAGGCGCTCAACGACTACCACGAAGCGCTGGAGATTCGAAGGGAGAGTTTGGGGACGGAGTCTCTCGTCACTGCCGAAACGCTGAACGACATGGGGCTCACGCTCAGTCTCTTGGGACGCTTCCACGAGGCGTTCATGCGCCACGAGGAGGCCGCGCGCATCTTTGACGCGGAGTTCGGGGTGCGGCACGCCAGTTCGATCTGCGCTCGGACTGCCATGGCCCGGGCCCTCCAGAACCAGGGGCAGGTCGCCGAGGCGCTGCGGGAGTGCGAAGCGGTGCTCGAGCTCGGCAAGACTACCGAATCGACCGACCCTGCGGAGCTGCCGGAGCTGCTGGCCATCACCAAGGGCCACAGTGCCGAGCTGCTCGCCATGCACGAGCAGCAGGAGCAGAAGGAGCTGGCGAAGACTCGGTACGAGGAAGCCATTTCGGAGCTGCGCAGCATCTGCGCCAGCGGCAAGACGGAGCCCCCCCCCTCGCCGGGGAAGAGCAAGGACAACGCTCCGGACTCGCTGGCGTCCGGTTTCGGGCTGCGGCTGTACACCACCGAAAGCCGAGGGATCCTCAGCACGGGCCTCGGCCTTGGCTACGGCGTCGGCTCCGAAGCGGCGCTCATGGAGAACCTGGATGGCCTCGCGAGCGTGTATCAGTACGACTTGGAGATGTACGAGGCAGCCATGGCGCTGCATCAGGAAGTCTGCGATCTCCGCAAGCGCAAGTTCGGCGCGCAGCATCCGGATGTGGCTCAGACGCTCACGAACATGGCGAACCTCTACCAGCTGATGGAGCAGGAGAGCGACGCGCTCCCGCTCTACAGAGAGGCTTTGGCGATCTACGAAGCAACTCTGGAGCCGGGGGACCCCTTGCAGGGGATCACGTCGTACAACCTTGCCATCCTGCTGCATGACAGCTTGGATCAGCCCGAGGAAGGGCGGCAATTGGCGGAGAAGGCGTACGAGATTTTCTTGAAGGCCGGCGGAGCGGAGCATCCATACTCCGAGATGCTCCGGGAGACGCTGTCGGCGTGGGAGGAGTCCGCCTAGGGGATCAAGGGCGACTACGGTGGTTTTCGATACGAAGAGTGGGTTCAGAGTGGTAGACGGACTAGGTGGCGAAGCAAGTGTTCCAGCGTGGAAGCATGATTGATCTGTCACGGGCGATTACAAGTTTGGTTTCTTTTTTCCTCGCTGCTCTCGACGCCGTGCGCCACCGTGCCCGATTCTCTAGCACTACCACTACCGCTAGCAAGCCCACGGCACCTGCGCGCCTCATGCTTCTTCTGGCGCGGGGACCGCCTTGAAGAAGCTCGTGATGCTCTTGGTGCCTGCGGCGATGTCTTCGTGTCTAGCTTTCTTCTGCGGCCGAGGGCTTCGAGACCGATCCGCCTCGCGCAGCGTCGTGAACGGCTTGATGCGGAGGAAGCGGAGCACGCGCTTGTTGTAGATGGCGTCGGCCAAGTCCGTCGACTTGATCGTCTTCGCTCCCCGGAACACGGCCTGCTGCTCGGCATATTTGGACAAGAGGCCGACGAAGTGTTCGGTGGCTTTCGCGAGCATTGCGACGCCGTCCCTCGTCACGCGCTTCACCTCCGGGTCGCTCAGAGCTGCTTTGCGAATGCGGCTCAGAGGGAAGATGACCTGCTGGCTGTCCAACGAGTAGGCGTCCCGCTCCGCTGAGTCCGGCGTCGGCAGGAGCCCCTTGGAACGCAGCTCTTCCATCTGGGCGTTGTAAGCTTCCTTGGCGGCATCCGCTCGCTCCTTGTACTTCTTCTTGTCCTCGTCAGAGGTCTGTGCCCAGAGGCTGCTGACCGCCTTCGCGATGTCGCCGATCGTCGCGTCCGGCATCTTCTGCTTCATCTCATGGCGCTTCTCCTCGAGGAAGAGGAAGTATGCGGACAGCGGTCGCTTCGGTACTTTCACCGGCGTCTGCGTAGGCTTGCTGGAAGCCTCCACAGCCGCTTCCTCCTCGTTAACTTTGGCATTGGGCGACTTCATTGGGGTCTGGTTCTCCTTGTCGACGACTTCCATCGAGTCGCCGGCGCTTGGTCCTTCGTTCTGATCGCCAGAGGATTCCGCCGGAGCTGCATCAGCAGCGTGATCCTCGTGGTTTTCTGCTGCTGCTGCTGCTGCTGCTTCGGCCGCTGCTGGCTCTTCTGCCGCTGCTGGCTCTTCTTCCATGGCTTCTTCCATGGCTTCTTCCGCAGCTCCTTCCATGGCTTCCTCAGCGTCCGGGGCGTGTTCCTCTTCCTTCGCGCTGCTTTCAGCAGCGTCTTCCGGAGCGACGTCCATCTGATTATCGTCCTGGTCAGCCTGGTCAGCAGCTTCCGCAGCCTTTGGTATCTCCTCGGACACTGGATTCTCCTGTTCAGGTGCTTCTGCGACCTCTGCGACCTCTGCGACCTCTGCGACCTCTGGGACTTCTGGTACTTCTGCGACTCCTGACACTTCTGGGACTTCTGCGACTTCCGCGACTCCTGAGACTTCTGGGACTTCTGGGACTCCCTCATGCTGTTCCGCCTGGACTTCGTTCGTGGCACCCTCATTGTGCTCAGCTTCGGGCGACGACGGCATCTCTTCTTGCACCTCCAGCGGCGTCGGACTCGCTTCGTGCTCGTCGGAGGGCGCAGTATCCTCCATCTTGCTCTCATCAGACACAATAGGCGTCACTTCCGCGCAGCTTTCGGTAGTCTCAGCGTCCTCAGTCACCACTTCGTCTGTCTCGGGAGACTCGTTCATTGGCACATTCTGAACGTTTTCCTCTTGAGAGCCTTGCTGCTCACTTGGAATGGCTTCCTTCACCACCGCGTCACCCTCACATTCTTGCTGCTCGACTTCTGGCGGCGCAGTCGCTTCGACCGGTGCAG
Organism: Pinguiococcus pyrenoidosus; assembly: GCA_019677205.1. Taxonomy (NCBI): domain Eukaryota; class Pinguiophyceae; order Pinguiochrysidales; family Pinguiochrysidaceae; genus Pinguiococcus; species Pinguiococcus pyrenoidosus. The sequence goes on from JAAMXY010004149.1 coordinate 5,117, forward strand.
TGGTAGTGGTTTCGTCCTGCGCAAGTTTTGATCAAGCACGAAATGTTTAGCGCGTCGAGTTCGAACTTCCGCAGCGCCTTGTCCAGCATTGAGAAGGCCTCACCATGTCTACGGAACGCAACAGACCGAAAGCGCACGAGTGGTGCAGAGATTGGAGATCGATGGCTCCTTATCGCTGCAGGAGAGCGCCGAGATGAACTCCGCAATGATTTGAATTGATTCGCGCGGGAAACATCTCTTTCGTATCGATATTGTTGCAATATTATCGCTTTCAGACATCTTTTCTTGAACAGAATTGATTGCGCCCGCATGAATATCGTGTGACCCGCAAACGGCAAAAACGCCACAAGAGAGCATCTCCGGCAACTGAGCGCCTTATCTGCGCTGTGCGCACGAGAATACGTTTAGGTGAGGCGCCTTCTGGCGCGTCATGGGCGATTACTACGGTCCTGCGCGTCCAGACAACTCAGGTCTGTTCCCATCCGCTGGTCTTCAGCACCGCGTCCCAACGGCTTAAACGCTCTTTCTGCGCATTCAGACCCGTCACGACATCGGCACAAGCGACGTCGACGCGACGAGATGCACGGACGGGACCGGTGAGTGCTCAGCGGTGTCATGTTCTGCTGTCTTATGTGAAAGTAAGCCTTCCGTATCTTCGCGTGAGCAGATATGGAGGGCCTCCTGGAGACTCCTGGCGGCGCCACGACCGTCCCAGACACGAGGAGAGGCGCTGGGACTCTCGCGACCGGCGCAGAGGACCTCAAGATGACCGGCAGCGATGGAGAAACGGGGACAGCAGGCGTCAGAGGGGGCCCAAAGGCGCTCCGCTTCGGTTCGGCAGCCGCGGAAACGCTTTGGCGAAGGGTGCGGACCCGCCCAACTGCACCCGGGTGGACGCGGAAGGCATGGTGTACATGGTGCAAGGCGGCGGAGCGCGGTATTTCCAAGATCGCAAGCGCCAGTACCCGTTCGAAGCCGGACAAGACGGCCTGGCGCTCCTGAAGGGGCTCTTGGACGCCAACGAAGTCATTCTGCCGCTCAGCCAGAAGCGGCTTCACGAGACCGGCGACGAGGACGCCCTGCTGAAGGAGGGCGAACGACTCTACGCGGAGAAGCCGACCATGAAGAGGCATCATGGCGCCAAAGGGACCTGGTCTGACGCCGAGTACGCCCATCCAGGCCTGCAGCATGTGTATCTCCGCCTCAAGTCATTCCAGCGTTTCACCGAGTCCTGGGCCCTGTTCGAGCGCGCTGCTTCCTATGGCATCTTTGATGACCTCATCGTGCCGCCGGGGTCGGACGTGGCCGACGCGGAAAGCGTCGTCGTGTGCAGTCTTGGCGGCGGGCCTGGCTACGAGCTGCTAGCGTTCGAGTGGTTCATGAGATTCTGGGCTCACGTGCGGCGTCGCGGGGGCGACGGGCGGCGTACGACGGTGGCCAGGGAGGCGCGGGCTGCTTGGCTCGAGAAGCAGGCCTTCAGTGTGAGGAGAGCACCAGAGAAGATCGCCGGGTCGGAAGGAAAAGATGGCTCCGCGTCCACGGAAGCGTGTACCACCTCAACGCCTGGCACCGGTGGAGAGCAAGAGGATAGCGACGAAAAGCCGGGGAAACGCAGTGGAGGCAGCGTGGACGGAGTTGGCAGCGACGCGAAGGCGGCTGAAGAAGTGGAGAAGCCAGAAGAAGCGGAAGAAGCGGAAAAAGCGGAAGAAACGGAAGAAGCGGTAAACGTAGAAGACGCAGAAGACGCAGAAGACGCAGGACCAGGCTTGCCTGGGGAAAAGGGGTCTCTGCCACAGCCTCCGGCAGAAGCTGTGGAGGGGGCCACTTCAGAGGAGCTGGCACCTCTTGACTTCATCAGTCTCGACCTCCAGCCCAGCTGGGAACCGTTCGTGAGGGCTCTCGGCTATCGCTTCGCGGCCTACGATCTGCACGGCTCGACGACGCCGACGGAGGCCGCGGCAAGGGACAGGCTTGACATCTGCATCATCTCCAATGTGCTGAACTATTGCACGGACGAAGCGTCGGCGGATCTTCTTGTTGGCCTGCTTCAGAATGGGACGCGCTGTATCCTTCTGAACGAGCGCGGCGCAGAACAGCGAATGGTCGAGTTCGTGATGCAGCGCGGCGTTCGCGTTGTACGGCTGCTGTCCCAAGAAGGTTGCGGCAGGGACGACCGCCAGATGATCTTCTTTCCCCCGGAGCAGCCGCCGGAAGGCGACGGTGCCGATTCCGGTCGATCGAGGGATTTGGAGTTCGTCTCGTACGAGCAGCAGGAAGCTCCGCCGCATGCCGAGCTGGTCTTCCCGAATGTGCCCTACGAAGAGCGGAAATTCCAGGCACACGGCCGGCGCTAGCTCAAGGTGGTGGTGGCAAAGATGCGGTAGCTCTGCAAGATGAAGGGCAAGGAAGCCGGAATCTACCAACACTTCAGGAGCGCCACCCAGGAGTGGCAACCTGCATGTAAAGCCCTTCTTTCTACCTCGATCCAAAATCTTTCCTTCTTCTCTAGCAAAAACCGCCTCATGACACTCTCATCCTACAGCATGTTCGAGGCCAGTAGCCGGGCATTCTGGAGCACAAGCTGAAGTCAGTCTACCTATGGCCTACGAATCGAGGCGCATCTTACAAACTGGACAGTTGCCCTTCTGGCCAAGCCACTGATCAATGCACCCTTCGTGGAATCGGTGCAAACAAGGCAGGCGCCGATAGCTCTGACCGACCTCATAGTCCTCCAGGCATATCGGGCAGGACTTGTCGTCACACTTGAGATCCGCCTGAAAGCGCAAGAGCGAGAAATCCTCGTGTAAGCGATGCGCCCCCCCCCCGCGGATGCTGGAGCTGGACAGCAGGATAAGGACTTACCTCGCAGATCCTGGCGGTGGGACAAGACGCTATCGCTGCGTTCGTGGCAGGCCCCTGGGCGTCACCCCTGCCTACGCGTATTCCTTGTGCTCCTAGGAGGTGCATCAGCAGCTGCTCGACAGGGACCGTCTCTCCCTCTCGCATCTGCTGCTCCTGAGCGAGTCTATTGCGAAACTCTTCCTGATGCCGCTCCTGCTGCGCCCGCTGCGCGCGGCTCAGCATCAGCGACGCTATGCCGTATGCTCCACCCACAAGAGCGCCTGGAGACCAAGCATTCATGAGAACATCGCCTTCGCCATCGCGGCGAACTTGTGTTCTCCTATGCGAACAAGAAGGTCGTCGTACCTTGCGCGAAGCCGTCTACGGCACGCTCTCCTCGTAGGAGGCTCAGGCCGGAGCCGAAGCTGCCCAGGGTAAGCGCGGGCTGCAGTATCGTCTGCCAGGCGTTCTCTTCCGGCACCGGATGGCGAACGAGATGCGGATGCAGATGTGGATCGGCGAGGTCCACAAGCCGTTCCCTTCGGACGGCGTCCGGGCGCTGCCGAAAGCCGCATGCTTCACAGACGTTGCGGCTCGCAGCATTCTGCAGCGTGCAGCGGGGACAATTCCAGCAATCGCCCGCCTCTTTCGTCTCCTCTTCCGTCTCCTCTTCCCCCGCCTCTCGCCGCCGAGGCGACTGCGGAGGCGCCGCGCTGGCCGCCGGTGGCCGGGTCTGGCCGCAGGCCACACACCGGGCGCCACCGTAGTTCACGAGCGTGCAGCGCCCGCACGCCCAACTCTCCCGAGGATCTTGCGCATCGGAATCCGGCTCCGGCCACGCCGTCTCGTCGCGACTCAGCTGACACCCCTCGCACAGACCGCGCGACGCCAAGTTGTAGTGTCCGCAGTGGCGACAGCGCCACTGCCGCAGACTGTCCATGCTGCTCAGCGAGCGCTGCGCACGCGCCTCGCTCGCCGACTGCTCGGTCACGTGGCGACGCCGGAGGCCGGGACGGCAGCGCAGCTCGTGAAGCGTGCGGTTGTGCTCGAAGACCTGGCGGCCGCACTGGGGACACTCGTACATCGCCGGCGTATTCATCATCTTTCAGGTCACAGCGCCGCGTCAAGCGCGTCGCAAGGGGTTACCAAGCTATGGGAAAGGCTGGGGAAGAACTTGTGGCGTCCAGGATCCGCTTTTCGCGCCGAGCGACGGAGATCTGCGCGCGGAAACTTCAGAAAACGCGCGAGTTGTGGCGGAAAACGCCGCAGCTGAGCACCTACGCGCGTCTGGATCCCGCCTTGGACTCCGCAGCCGACAGAGGGGCTGAGAGGCCAAAGAAGAACCGCGGGAAGCGAAGGCGTGGAAGAGGTCCACGTAGACGCGGCGCTATCGAAAGGCTCAAAAGGACAAGAGAGAGACTCGCGTGGACTTCCCGATTCCACGTATTTTTAATCACTTATTTGTAAACTAAAAATAAGATAATAATATGATATCAGAGACGTATTATCAAATATAAAATAAATATTTGTATTTTTAAAACGAAAGCGGGACAGAGGGAAGGTGGATTCTTCGGGCGACGCGTTCTAAAGGCGGATTACCCTCTCCGAACGCCTCGTCTCTGTCCGGCGACGCCGCTCCAAGCCCCTCTCTCCTCTCCTCTGCGCTCGGAACAGCAGAAGCGGTGGCATCCTCTCTGCACTTCCAGCTTCTGACCTTATGAATAGCTTTCGCTAATGGCCTCGGAGGGTGCAGATGCGGCCTCCGAGGCCGCGGCGCCCTACGCTGTGTTCCACAGCGCCGCAGTGTCCGTCAAGTCCGAGGTGACAGACGGAATGGAAGTGGCGGCGTCTGTGCGCTTTCTTCAGCACTCCCTGCGCCTCAAACTCACCCTGGAGCCCTCCGAGATGGAGCCGCTGTTCTCTGGCGCTGCGTGGGCAGGCACCACCTTGTGGCCAGCCTCCATCCTGCTCTGCGAGCACCTGGTGCTGGGTTTCGCGACCGGGATCTTCGCGGAGGGCCAGAAAATGCTGGAGCTGGGCGCGGGTCTCGGCGCTCCAGGCTTCTGCGCCTCTTTGCTCGGCGCGGATGTGGTGTTGACAGAGCAGGATCAGCTCGTGAGGCTTCTGGAGGAGAATGCGGCGTGCAATTTCTCTGGCGACAGCGCGCCGAGAGTTCGCTGCTTGGACTGGAGTGCGGATGCGGCCGCTTCGCTGGCGGCAGAGGTGCTGGAGAAGCCGGAGGTGGGTTGGGATGTGGTCCTGGCTTCTGACGTGGTGTACGAGCCGCTGTATGGAGACAGCTGGAAGCTGCTCAGCGACTGCCTGGAGGCGTTGCTGCTGAACACGTCGACGGTGGCGCTGCTGACTGCGGAGCGCCGGACGGGCGATAACATTGACAGCTTCCTGGACCGACTAGAAGGCGCTGGAATCGCACACCGGGTACTTCGGAAAGAGGCCGGTGACAAGCTGTTGCTCTTCGAGCTGAGATCCGCCAAGCCTAGGTGCTTGGCGAAGCAGAAGAGGGAAGAAGCACAAGAGACCTCGCCAAGATGAGGTGGAGAGGCACGTAACGCTTCTGGTGGGCAAAGCGATTGAGATTTTGGCTGATTGAGGAATAACTTTTTGAATAGCTTGCTGAAATGCTTACGATGCGAAGGCAAGTGCAGACAGGCAGTGTCTCAGTTCGGCGGAAGCTAGCAAGAGAGCACGCCAAGGCAAGGCACGTTCTTTGCACAGACCACATCCCCTCCTTGTCGGTCTGCTTGGCACTAAGCTCGATTGCGAAAGTTGAGGAGACTGCCGCACAAGGCAGCGGGCCAAGCATACGTGCAGATCCCAAAAGAGGCGGAGGAGCGCCGCCATCGCTCCTCTCTAAACTCTCCTGAATCGGATCCAAATTCAAAGTAAAAATATGAATCAAAATATATATCCTAAACAAACTCATGATAGTATACTGAACAATGATTTTATTCTTCAACGCTACTAGTTTTACAATCCGCTTTTCTATGCCCAACATCAATTCGAGCGTTTTCCTTCGAATAATCTTATCACCGCTCTGCTAAAGCCTACTGCAACTCCTTGAGCTCGCAGTTCGTCCCAAGCCGCAAGTGCGCCAGAAGAGCCCATCTCCCCCTCCTCTGCGCAGATCTCCGCCGCCCTCCACTCTCTCGGCTATAGCTCAGCTCCGGAGGCCGCTCCTGCGCCGGCTCACTCTCCACTTTCTGCGCTGTTGCAGCTGATTTCAGCGAAGCTTACCCTCGCCAACCCGTGTTGAGCATGCTGTTCCGCTTGCTGCTGCTCTTGTACAGCAGCCTAAGGGTCGCCGCCTTCGCCCCGAGAGGCGCCCTGAGAGGCCGGCACCACCTGCACATGGTCGCAGGTGTGGAAAGCCCCGAGAAGCTGGACCTGCAGCCCATTTCCACCATCTCCGGCTCCGTCACCTTGCCCGGCAGCAAGAGCTTGAGCAACCGAGTGCTGCTTCTGGCCGCCCTGGCCGAGGGGAGGACCGTGGTGGAGAACCTGCTGGACTCCGACGACATCCGCTACATGCTCGGCGCGCTCGAGAGCCTCGGAGTGCAGCTGGAAGAGGACAAGGAGGCCCGGAAGGTCACCGTGGAGGGCCTGGGCGGCGCTTTCCAGGGCGGCGAAGGCGTCACCGAGCTGTTCCTGGGCAATGCCGGGACGGCCATGAGGCCTCTGTGCGCGGTGGTGGCCGCGAGCAATGGCGACTTCGTCCTGGACGGCACGCCGAGGATGCGGGAGAGACCCATCCAGGACCTGGTGACGGCCTTGCAAGACCTGGGCGTGGATGTGTCCTGCTCCGAGACGGGGTGTCCGCCGGTGAAGTGCAAGGCTGCGGGACTGCGTGGAGGCACCGCAGAGGTCTCTGGCAAGATCTCGTCGCAGTACCTTAGCGCGTTGCTTATGGCTGCGCCGCTTGCAGGTATGCGATTGACACGGAGCTTCATCCCAAGGCGTCTTGGGATACTTGCAGGCTTATGCTGCTGCTTCGCGTTGCTGTCTAGATGGAGACATTGTCATCAAGATCAAGGATGAGTTGGTCAGTGCGCCCTACGTCCACATGACCATCAAGCTGCTGAAAAAGTTCGGCGTTGAAGTTGAGAATGAACAAGACCGCGTCTTCACCATTCGGGGCGGCCAGAAGCTCGTGAGTCCAGGCATGAGCTTTGTAGAAGGTAAGGAAGCTTTTCCGGCGACCAAGGGAAAAAGAAGAAGAGAAAAACGGGAAGAAGCAGATGCCCTGCGACGGTGCACTCCGAGAAAGACTAGCTCAGCTCACGCATGCTCGTGCGCAATCCATCCCAAAGGCGACGCCAGCTCTGCGTCGTACTTCCTCGCGGGCGGTGCCATGACGGGCGGTCCCGTCACCGTGGTAGGTTGCGGCTCGGAGTCCGTTCAGGGAGACGTGCGCTTCGCGGAGGTACTGGAGCAGATGGGAGCGAAAGTGGAGTGGGCACCGAACTCCATCACGGTCTCGCGAGATCTGGCCACGAAGCTGAAGGGAGTTGACGTCGATTGCGGCGACATCCCCGACGCTGCGATGACCCTGGCCACGGTGGCCTTGCACGCCGAGGGCCCCACCACGGTACCGTAAAGTCGCTGTCTTTTCGAGGTAGCTGCAACGAAGGGCTCATCGCGGCGGTGCAACTTCGCTGTAGATTCGCAACGTCTACAACTGGCGGGTGAAGGAAACCGAGCGCATGCGAGCCATAGTAGATGAGCTCGCCAAGCTCGGCGTCGAGACAGAAGAGGGCGAGGACTACCTGGTTGTGTATCCCACTGGTGCGGAGCGAACAATCCCACTTGCGCATTCCTTCGAGCCTGCGACTGACCCACCGCCTGATGCTTTCTGCAGATGAGATCAAGCCGAACGTCGCGATCGAAACCTACGATGACCACCGGATAGCCATGGTCTTCAGTCTCGCTGCAACGAAGGGCGTGCCAGTGACAATCTTGGATCCGGGCTGCACAGCGAAGACTTTCCCCACGTATTTCAGTGTCCTCGAGGAGATGGCCACCTCCGAGTAGAGCCCGATCGGAAGGAAACGAAGGAACAGGGACCTTGAATGAAGCTACGCTCGACTCCATTCCAGGGCCGCTTGGCTTTCTACCTCTTCACCTCTCCACCTCTCCACCTCTCCACCTCTCCACCACTATGAAGCCTACTACTGCATATTGGAAAGCACCCTTCGAAGCCACTTTGCGACCGCACGCGGCTCCGCAAAAACCTCATAGCCTCTCAGCACGTTCGATCGCTCGTGTTGGCTGATCAAAACTCGTGGGGAATCCGACCCGGCGCTGCGCGAGAACACCGAGGCTGGCCTACTCTCGGCATTGCCATCCCGGTCCCTTCTGGCCCGCTGATTGAAGTTCACGAAGCAGAGGTCGCCAACGTTCACGCCATCTGCGTTGAGGCACGACAGCAGCACCCTCGGTCCCTCGCGCTCAAGCTTCGCGCTCACCTCACTCGCTATCTCCTCCGCCGTGACGGCGTCGCTGGAAGCTTCGCCGTCCGCTTCACCTTCTTCGGGTAGGGTCACCCCGGCACCCTGCAGCTCGAGGACGTACACCCCGCTGGGCGCAGCGAGAGCTGCCCCTTGGAAAAGGCCCCTCGAAGCGTCGATGGCCTGCGGGGCATCCTCTCGCTTCAGCCCCCGTTCTCTTCCCATGTCCGCAGACAGTAGATAGGCCATCTGCGCGGCGGCCGAGCCGGATTGGAAGCGTCCAACACTCACGAAGGCTCCAAAGTCGACCTTCCTTGGCGGCACCGTGGACGCCTGGGCCGCCTTGCGATCAGTTGCGTCTTCGGTCTGCCCGCGCTGCGATTGAGCTTCGCGGGCGACGCTCATCTCCTTGCTGCGCGCCGAGATCTCTTCTAACAAGTCCTGCAGCCCCAACTCGGAAAGCGGCTGCTCCTCCGCAGCGTCTTCGGCGTTTGCTTTGCCATCTGCTTTGCGATCGCGACCAGCCTCGTCCTCAGCTTTGGCTGTACCACCGCGCTTGAAGAAGTGCGCAACGGCGCCCGCGATCCCCCGGAACCGCGAGCGCACGCTTCCCTTGTGGTGGGGAACGTCAGCAGTAGCGTCGTCCGCCGTGTCTGCTGGCGGCGCTTGCACATCAACGCGCACATCAGCGTGCAAATCCGCTTGCGGTTCGGCATCCGTGCCAGCTTGCTCCGTTTCAACCGCGGGGAGGGGGCGCGATCGAGCGATGCCTCGGTGTTGCGTCGGGTAGGTGGCGGACTTCCCGCGAGCACGCAGAAACGATCTGCACACCCAGCCTGCGTCTCCGTCCGCGAGCAGCATGATCCGGATGCGCGGATTGTCGACAGAAGGAGTGGTCGCCGCGACATTCATGACCAGCTGTTCGGCGGCTTCACTGATCGCATCGTGGGCAAAGTCGAGGGCTCTCGAGAAGTACTGGCGGCGATTCCGCCGCTGCTGAAGCTCGTCCTTGACGCTTCGCCTCACAACTTCGCCATCCTTCTTCGTGAACTTGCCGTAGCTCCGAGAGTCCTTCGCAGCGGCATGGTTGAACAGAGCGGCCCAGATCGGATCCGACACATGGGCCACCGTGTTGGGAACTGTGGAGGACGTTGTGAGCTTTGGCTACAAGACGTTCTTACAGACGTTCCTACAGGTATTCGCCAGTTTTTTTTTTCTTGCAGGGGGGGGGAGGGGAAAGGAAGACAAGGACCAAAGAAGCATACATACCTCCAGCCATGGTCAGAGAGGCCCGAAGCACTGCGAATGCCGCTGGGTGGTGCCTCCACGACGGCACGAGCACCGCCACGGTCGTGGTGGCCGTTTCATCGTCAGTCTTCTGGCCTTTCTCGTGCTCATCATTGCCGATGCCGTGCCGCAACTTTCCGATTTCTCGGAGCTCTGCGGCCTCGTCCGTCGTGAAAGGCACCAGCCCATACCTCTGCTCGTTCAGCGCATCCACGGGGCCCATGACGAATCCCTCCTGGCGCTCTGTGGCACGGGCGAACATGAGCAAGAAACCGAGATTTGCGGCGCTTTGTCGTCATGGGTCTCACCTGATTGGCCCTTGGAGCTCATGTGGAGCTGTGCAGATGAGAAGCGCCTCGTCGACGCCGGAAACATCCGCAGGCCCTGCACTGGGCTGGAGGTGCTCAGTGCAAAGGCGAAGACGGACACCAAGAGAGCCGCAGAACGCTTTCGTCGCCGCATTCTCCAAAAAGACGCGGACCCTTCCGCTGAGGACATTGCGCCTCGGTACTCGTAGTCCGAGGGAAGCGGGAAAGCCGTCGCTGGACGCTTGGCGAGCAGCGAAACGCGCGCCAAGCTGACCTGTCACGGCGCCGAAGTGGCCTTGGCTGCAGAATCGCGGCCTGAGCGCGCTGTAGGATGGGTCTCCAGTGCACTTCGAGCTCTCTCCCCCTGTCTACACGATATGGCGAAGCGGTCGGCCGCGTCCGCGGAGAAACGTGTGGCCGAGAGGGGGAGACTGGAGGTCTTTCCCTCTCGACGGGGGAACTTGGCGCGGAAAGCGCGAGTTTCAAGGGTTGTGGTGCTGTATTAAATGGGAATAGAAAGGGAAAGACGAAGAAGCGCATTTGGTTGGATTCTGCAGCTACAGGTCTGTGTCCAGACCAACCAGAAGTGCAGACTGGCTTGCAGTTCCGGAAAGGAAATTGACATCTGTGCAACCTCGCTAATCTACGGAGTTCTTCGAGATCTCAGCCGTTGAAGGCGCTGTCCAACAGCCGAATCCGGCGGCAATGGCGAAGGGGTCGGGTACTAGGCGCCAATATAGGTCCAAACAAGTCGACCACCTTTCCACCAACCACCAACGCCCCTGCTTGTCGCCGCTGTCCGGCGGGTGCGACTCGACTCGATGACTCGATGACTCCTGGACAAGTCTTCTTTATATTCTTTTAGCATCCATAAGAAGAAGACTCGGAAGCACGCACGGCCCCCGCGCGCCGCAAAAGGGGCGCGGCGCCCCGCAGCTTTCGGAAACCCGTGGTGCAGCCATGTTCGTTTCTCGATGGCGTGTCGTCTGGCGCTGGCTGCTCGTGAGCCTCTGCTTCTGTCGTCTCCACTGCTTCCGGCAAGTTCGTCGACCACTGCGGACGGAGCTCGTGACGTGCCGAGCAAGGGAGAAGTGCGGCGACGAGGAGGTCCCGAGCTTCGAAGCGCTTGTGCACAAGCTCATTGCTGCGGAGGACCCTGTGTGGGAGCTCATGCAGTTCGAGAGCGCCGCTCTGGACGCGGTCGAGGACTCCAAGGATGTCTTCGCAGATGTGCGTCTGAGGATTGCGGGCGAATCTTGGCGCCGACGAAGTGCCAAAGTGACCTGACGAGACGCCTCTCTTGTTTCCCAAGATCCTGACAGCTAGGAACAAGGAGGACGTGCTCATTCGACGGATCGTGAGGGACCTCGAGACGCCGTTTCTGTCCGCGACGCAGCTGCAGATCATCTTCCAAGACCTGGTGGTGTGTAACCCGAAGCTCTCGGAGATCCTGGCGCTCGGTAGGCAGCTCCAAAGCTTCTGCCAGTACCGCCCCTCGCTCATGCAGCCTCGATTCCGGCTGAACACTTCGTGCAGACTTGCTGGCGACCGCGCTTTGTGCCGACTATCACATCGTCGAAGGCCTCGACGTCAGCAAAGGTGCGCCTCTGCTCTGTGTTTCCGCACGCTTCGATTGCCCCCTCGCACGAAGCAAAGGCCTAAGCGTTCTTCCTCCGCTGCCAGGTCTGCATGCTGTGATAACCTTCCGCTTCTATCACGAGCTGCAGACCATTGGGAAGGGCTGCTTGGCTCGGTTCCTCCAGAGTCAAAATAGGTGATGCGAATGCCCAGCCTCGTGCAGGGGCGGCAGAGGACGTCGTGACGCCAGGACACTGACCGATGATTTCTGCAGCGAGGTTTTCATGGCGGACATTCATCCGGCAGCGCGCATCGGCAACTCGTTCTTCGTGGGCTTCGCGAGCGGAATCGTGATTGGGGAGACGGCCGTCGTCGGCGACGGCGTCTCAATGGCACACTTCGTCACCTTGGGTACGCGTTGCTGACGAAGATCTTGGAGAAACCGGCCGGCGCGTCTCATCGCTCCACCCTTTGCTTTGCTGAACGGACTGGCAGGAGGGAATGGGAAAGACGTGGGAGACCGGCATCCGAAAGTTGCCGACGGAGTTGTCTTCGGCGCCGGGGCCCAGATCATTGGTGAGCCCCTTTGGAAGCAAGCTGCAACGGGAGCTTCTGCTCTTTTTGATCTCATCTGAACGCTCGGAAAACGCTCGCAAAACGCGCACGAGAAACGCTCACGTCGGCTTTGCGACGTCCTCAGGCAACATCAAGGTGGGACAGGGATCCGTCGTGACAGCAAAGAGCGTGGTCGTGAAGCCCGTGCCGCCCTTCAGCAAGGTTGCCGGCGTGCCGGCGAAAGTGGTGGTGCGTGCTCCACATGCTTGTGGGGGGTGTCCAAGCATGTGCGGTCTGCTCATCTGACTTCAATTTCACGCAGGCTGCGTTGTCAAGTCCACTCAAGGACAAGAGCGAGAATCCCGAATCCGAGGAAGGGCGGGTGTACTACCAACACCAGCCAATGTTGTAGCCACGTGCAAGCGTCTTCTTTGAAGTCGTAGATGTCTCCGCTTCTCCGCGATGTCTCTCCGTTGTCGACAAGATCATGTGCCGAGCTTCGCACGGTTTCATCCTTGAATCGTCTTTTGGAAGCCTTGCCGCTTGTCGGCACCGTCTTCCTCCCCGCCTCATCCATCCCATCATCGGCTGACGCAGCGCTGCGCGCCGCAGATAAAGTTGGAAGACGCATCATGCCGTAGTGTTCCACAATCCCCTTTCAAAGCTACGAATCCCTTAACTATTTCCAAATTGGCCGATCGACGGTTCAAGCCGCGGTCAGCAGGAAGCGACCTGATTGGCCGCCGAAGCAGCAATGAACTTAAGAGCGACGTGGGAAACGGTGAAGACACACCTTACTTCGGAGTTGGGGCGAAGTGTGCGGGCGCTCGCGCGTCTTTGGAGGCTGTCGCCACTGAGCCGCTCCGCGATCTCCCCAAACGTCACTCGGGTGCCACGTCTCGAGAACGCGCGGTGCGCAGGCGCACATCGCCAGCTTGACACCTGTGGCGCTCCGCGCGGCGCGCTCGGATCTTCAATTCCGTTCTTTCACGCGAATTAGCGACGCCGCGCCACCGGAAGCGGAGCGAACGCGCGAGTTCGAATCTTGACGCGTCGGAGAGAGTCGGAGAGGCAGAGAGCCCGCCACGAGCTTCGCGGCGCGCTTCGTTGTGCGGCGCGTTCGGCCTCGCTTCGCACATCCACCCTTCGCGCACGAGAGATACCGAAGCCTGAGGGGAAGATGTTTGGCGCGGTGTACAACAAGAAGAACCCGCCTGGACAAAGCATGGGAGGCGTGCTGCAGGACCAGGTGTTCATGCCCGGTGGGCGCGCGATGCCCACGGGCAGGACGCCCAACTACATGTCACCGGAAGAGTCGTCTCGAGTTGCCAGCGGCTTCGGACTTCGGACGGGCATGCAGAATCCCAGCGTGCGACAGCGAGGTCGTCCGTCTCGCGGGGACTTGTCAGATGACGGTGCGGCCTCCTTTCCAAGGGTACGATGTCCACGTGAAAGCGCCGTGCCAACGTTGAAGCACTGAGCTGTGTTGATGCTCCCTCCCCAAAACAATCCCAGAATGCGAGCTTTCAGCAGCAGACTGTGAGCCCGTACGACTTTCCAGGTAGGACCTCTGGACGCATGGGTATCTGTGGCGAAGCCTTGATGAGCTCACGAGGGGAATGATCGGAATCAGCCGAGCAAAAGAACGGGACAACAGGGTCTTGGTGCTGCCCATCTTCCGTTTCCACCATCTGCTGTACCCCGGGGTTCTCGACCAAGGTCAACGGGAACGATCTGGAGAGCGGGCGGCAGAAGCCGGCGTTGCGCTACAGTCCAGAAGTGCGCAAGCGTATGGTTCTGCTTGTGCTGGGGGTCCTCTTCTTCGTGTCGCAGTGCGTCGTCTGGTTCCCGTGGCTGTACGCCGGCTTCACGGGCATGGACATGCTGGACAACTTGTCGCCGGTCCTCTGGTGGACGAGCGCAGAAGGTACGCGAAGAAGGGAAACCGAGGCCGAGACAGAGAGAAGGACTTGACGAAGTGCGACGACCACGGCTTCAGGTGGGCTAAGCGTTTTCTCTCCCTCTGCATCGTCGCAGCATCAGCCGGAGGAGGTGGCAGGGGTGGTGCGGGAGGCATCGTTGGCGACGATCCGCAGGCGATCTCGAAGGCCGCCATCCAGGAGTATCTGGACATGCGGTTTGAGTCCTGGGTCGATGGAAGCGAGAAGAACAACCTGGACGCGGAGATCACGGGGAAGCAGATGAACGACGAAGACCGAGACGTCCTCCTCAACTTCCAGCAAAACTCGGGCATCCCCGAAGATGTGCTGAAAGCGTTCCAGGTGCGTACACCTATGGCCACGGCGCACTCGGCCGCTTCTCGGTAGATGCTGACAGCAGTCGAACCTCTCCAGGAAATCAAGAGCCGGCCTTTCGCGAGGGCGTCGGCCTTCAAGGCAAGCTGGGACAAGGACATAGAAAGCCTTCGGCAACGCCGTGCCGGGACAAGCACGGTGAAGGATCTGTTCATCGGCGAGGTGCATAATCCCGACCGGATCCTGCGGAGAGAAGCAGAGCTGGCGTCGGATCCTCTGCTGCTGGTTTATGACAACGTCGCGAAGCAGCATCCGCATCTGGCCGGCAAGAACTCCAAGGAGGAAGAAGAGCTCATGGACTACTATGTCAAGGTCGGCGCTCGCACAGACGAGGAAACGCATCGCCAGGCATTCTCTCGGTGCATGTGACTAAGCGGTCCCCCATTGCGCTTTAGGTTGCCCTTCGACAGGAGGCCCAGAAGGCCGCGCGCCGCACGGACTGGAGGGCGCTGAAGGATGAAGAGGAGTTTCCCCATCATTTGATGGCATGCAAGAACGGGAATGGTGCGTCCGTCCGCTCTCAAGGCGTCCCTCACCCAAGCCTGCATCTCCTCACGGCCGCTTCCGTTCTCCCCAACAATCCCTCCAGACGACGCGAACTGCACGTCGGATGCTTCGTTCACTCTGGTGCTCCAGCTGAGCTGGGATCGCGCTTGGATGCTCGATCCGATCTGCAGGCGATGGCACGCGCCAGTTTCCGCTGCGATCTACGTGCCGGAACCTGACGAGCACAAGTTCAATCCGGGGAGTGTGGGCCAGGAGTGTGTGCATGGCGCTCGCTTTCACGTGGAAGTCGACCGCCGCGGAGGTCCGAGCACCTACCCCGTGAACCGGCTTCGCAACGCAGCTCTGTCGCAGGTACGATGAAGCTTGGTGTTGGCCGTGCTAAGGTTCCAAGGAGAAGATGGGTAGCTTCAGACAAAGCTGAACGGTGCGATGGTCTAGGTCCGCACGTCGCACTTCCTTCTTGCCGACGTTGATCACTGGCCTATGGAAGGTCTCGCGGAGCAGCTCCAGGCCACCGCCGAGAAGAACCCCGCGCAGTTCGCGTCGCGCTATACCGCCTTTGTCGTTCCGACCTTTGAGCACAAGGATCTGAGCGCGTGCGACGAGCTGAAGGACGATGTCCCCGCCATGGAGACGTGCCTTGAGGACTTCGCGATGAAGGAGTCGCCAAAGACCTTCTCGGACATCAAGCAATGCTACCTGAGCGACACGTGCATCATGTACCACGAGGCGTTCCCGTACAGCCACAACACCACCAATTATCCGCTGCTCTTTCAGAACCCGGATCCGCACTACATCCGAATGTACGACTGCATTCAGTCCGAAAGGTACTTGACGTACAGCGAACAGCGGATCCGCCTGCCGGATGCTTCCACGAGGACGGGAACTGATCTCGCCGCTCCGTAGATATGAGCCATACGTCGTGATGCGGTGGAGTGCAGCCTTGAGCGCATTCGACGAGATGTTCGTGGGCTATGGCCTGAACAAGATCCAATGGCTATGGACGCTCCGAAAAGTCGGGTTCCGGTACGTCCGCAAGCCCAGCTCAAGAGAGAACCTTCCTGGGGGCGTTCCCACGGAGCCGAGCGTACGGCGAACTGACTAGCATGCTGTGTCTGCTTGGCGAAGGTATGGAGTCGCTCCGAATACGTTTCTGTTCCACGTGAAGCATATCAAAAGCAAAGCGAGGCATGTGTTCAGGTGAGACCCAGGAATGCCGCGTGGAATGCCGCGTGGGAGACCGCATGGCCGGAACAGCTGGTTAACTCCGCATAAATATCTCCCACCGAAGATCTGGCATCCACCAAAAGACGAACACGAAGTCGCCCCACATGGAGCTGGTGTACACCTATGCTTCGCAGCTGCTTCAGACGTACGATGAAGTGGAGATGGCAGGTCGAGCTAGGGTGCCCATCTGTCCACCACCGGTCCAGGTAGGAGCCTTCGAGCTTCGGCCCTCGCCTTGCCGACCACAGCTCTCGTCTCACGCCCCTCGCGCCCTTCCACAGGACATGATTGAGCGACCTGGACCGATTCGACATCCAAAAGAGACCGCGGCACAGACATGAGGACCGACAGCGCTGTCTGATCGTCCCAGATGCCGTGGAGAAAGTCCCGAGGCTTGCCTCACAGCCGCTACGGCAGTAGAGGTGGCTACTAGACCCTCCTATGCTAATCCAAATCAACTGCGATATCCGCTTGCGACACCACAAGCATGTCTCTCACGTCCTGCTGCGCGCTCTTCGCCTCTCCCGTGCTCTTGGCTTCCTCGGCCGCCGTCGCACCGCCCGCTGCCTGTGCGGTGGACGGGGTCTCCGGATCTGCCTTGTCCCCGGGATCTCGCTCATCTAGCACTTCTGCTTCCTCCACGTCTCGCTGCGCGCGCCGGTACTCCGGGTGCTGCTCCTGCATCACCTCCTCCATGGACTCCGGCGTGACCGTCAGGATGCTGAGGCACAGGCAGAAGAAGAAGCAGCTGAGGGGAATCAAAATTGGCAGGTAGATGATGTACACGCTGTAGGTCGCCTCCTCGATCCGCACGAGGATCAGAATCAGCAGCAAGAGCTGGCAGGCCAGGCTGGAGGTGTAGAACGACACGTTGCGGGTGTAGATGAGGCTTCGGGCAGCCTTGAAATTGGCGCCTTCCGACAGCAGCTCGTCCTGGTTCGAAGTGGTCTCCTCCCGCAGAAGCTCCATGGCCTGCCGCTGAGGCCTGATGATCCGAAGATACACCGACGCCACGATGTACACAAAGAGCGGCAGGGCCAGAAGCCAGTAGCTCCCGCCGATCACTCCGTCCAGGCGCAGCACCAGGATGAGCGCCTGAAGCAGGAAGAAGCCGTACTCGAGGGCCGAGTACAGCGCCGATCTTCGCTCATCTTCGCTGAGCTCCAGCTGCAGCAGGGCCTCGGGATCGCCGTCCTCCGCGCCCGGGGGCCTCTCGATCGGCGTGGACCACGCGATCAGGGACTCTCCGATGTGCAAGAAGAGGATGATGAACAGGGGCAGCAGCACGAGGCCCCACGACGTGTCGATGTCGTCGTCCAGCGCGAGCAGCAGGGTGACCGCCTGGACCACCCGCAGCACAAACTTGAACGCGCTGTACAGCCTCGTGGAGAACGCCACATTCACGAGCTGCGGCTCCTCGCTGTCATCGGTCGGGTTGCGGAAAAGCACGAGCATGTAGCCGTGGTACACCAGCCCCAGCGCGTTGTAGATCCACAGCGGCGTCGCGATGGCCACCCAGGGTAGATCCGCGGCGTCGTCGATCTCCGCGGCCGCCAGGAAGGGGAAAAGGCACAAAAACGCGAAGATCAAGAACACGATGAGAATAAAGCGCAGGCGAAACCGCGCCGGCGCGCGCAGGAAGCGCTGGAACAGCTCTCCTTGCGCGCTCATGGGGTCTTCCAGCAGCTGGATACCCAACATGCCCACGCGGTCATAGAGTCGGCGCTTCTCCGGATCTCGCAGCACCTCGTACGCGGTCTGAATGGACTGGAACTTCGCGCGCACTTCGCGCGTCACCGTCTCTCCGCGCTGCGCCACCTTGTCCGGGTGAAGCTGCAGAGACTGTCGTCGGTGCGCGCGGCGGATCTCATCCGCGCTGGCTAACCTCGACACCCCAAGGCGCGCGTACAAGTCATCGGCTGCGTCTTCCGGGCCCAAAAGCGGTCCACAGCAGCAGCTTAAGAGACAGTCCATGGGGGAACTGCGCGGAACGCGGAAGACTTCCGAGCCTAGCGCGCGCTTTGAAAAGCTCCAGAAGCTCGGTACGGAATCGCGAAGCCAAGAAGAAGCGCAGAAGGACAGAGGAGAACTCGGAGTCAAAGCGTTTAAAAAAAGTGGCGCGAAAGATACAGCGGTGGGTCTGAGACGGGCGTCAGGGGCGTCGCCGCAATCTTTACCGAGGGAGGGGTTTAAGAATCTGAAGCCTTGCCAGCACATATTAGTAGCAATGTGAGGCGATGCCGTCGTGGGAGTTGCACCCCCCAGCTTTTCAAGACGAAATTGGTCTGAGCCGTTTCTTAGCTTTTAGGTATAACATTGATACAATCATAATTTTAATAGATGGAACCAAGATCTTGCGGAATCTGTGATGGAGGCGGCGTCGAAGCGCCACAAGGGCTCTCTCTTAGAAAGATGGCCGCCGAGTCGGTGGGCAAGAAGCGGGCGGCAGACGGGCAACTAGACAAGAGCAGCGCGCTGTCGTCGCCAGAGGCGCCGAAAGGTGCGCAATTCGCACTTCTGCGCTCTTTCAAAAGCGCGTCCCCTCACGAGCTGCCGCTGCAGCGCCAGACACCTTTCCCAAAGCCTCGGAAGAGACTCTCGCCAAGCGCCGCATTGTTCAGGTACGCGTCGCTGCGCAGGGCGCGCCAACGTCCAGACCTTATCGGCGCCATTCACAGGCGGCGGAGCAGAGTAAAGGAGACGACGAGAAAAACCCTTTCAAGAAGGTACCTCCTCTCGCGAGATCGGCGTCCGAGACGCCACTCGCGCGTTCATGAGCTCATGAAGAGATGCGTAGGTGGCGCTCACCTTGGGAAATGGGAAGGACAAGCCGAGCTGGGGTCAGGTAAAGCTCTATTCTGGGTGGCATGTCTTCGAACGCTTTGGCGAGAGACTTTGGCGCGGAGGGTCGCATCCTTTAGCTCAAATGCCGGATCCAGGCTTTCTTGGAGGGGGGCTCAATGCATTCACGATTCTGGCGTGAGAAGGATGTGAAGTGATTCCCGAATTCACTTGTGTCGAAAGTGAAGCTCAAATGACGCCGTTCTGACGAGACCCATCGCCTCGTCTGTCCAGGCGGCGCCGGAGAAAATCGTGGGCAGCGTCCAGCTGCGGAATCCCTTCGCGGGCTTGAGAGGCGCCGCGGATCCGATGGCCTCGCTGAAGAGGCCTTTCGGCAAGGCCTTTAACTCGTCGCCACCACCGCCGAGCGCTCTTTCCACGCCGCCCAAGGTGCGTTCTTTCTCCTCAGTTCGAACCCGGGTGCAGAGCGAGCGATTCAGCCTGAGCCCGCGCGCCCCTGTCCGTGTATAGGCCGTGAGCAATCCCTTTGCGTCGCCGTCAGCGCCGAAGAATCCATTCATGTCGTTCAGCGCGGGAAAGGAGGGCTTCTGGGGAAAAGACAAGTAAGAGCAGAAATCAGCGCAACGGAGCATACCGCACGAGCGATGGACATTTAATCGGCGCATGGCTTTAATTTTTCCAGGGCGGCTCCGTCGCAATCTACCTTTCAAGTAGCTTGGGCAGGAGCGTCTGCTGAGGCGAAGCCCGAGGATGCCTTGCCCACGCCGAAACCAGTGTTTGGAGCGTCATCAACGTCCTCGTTGCAGTCGGAAGGTTTGTGAAGGCGTCGGTGCACGGGCCTTGGACAGAGATCCAGCTGACTCGGTGCTTCTATCTTTTTGCGAAGGCTCAGAGGACACAAAGAAGGAGGAGGAGGACAGTGCGCCCGTTGTGCTGCTTCCTGAGGTCAAGCCGGAGAACGGCGAGGAGGAAGAGGAGTGCCAATTGGAGTTGAGAGCAAAGCTGTTCCGCTTCGTAGCTGTGCAGGCGGAGAGTGACGACAAAGACAGCGTCACATTGGTAAAGTCGTCGGCAGTTGCCAAGGCGTCGAAAGACGACAGCGAAGGTGCCAAGATTGCGCCTGATGGCGAAAACGTCGGCACGAACGCAGCGGAGGTGAAGCCGAGCGGCAACGCCAGTCCGGCTGCCGCCGAAAAGGATGGGTACGCCTTCTGGTCTTCATTGTGCTCGCATCGTCACAATCCCTTGTGTGCGAGAGGCTGATGTGCTGCTTGTGCTGCTTGTGCTGCTTGTGCTGCTTGTGCTGCTTGTGCTGCTTGTGCTGCTTTCTTATCCGTGGTTCTGCTTTGCGATCATCCAGGGA
>JAAMXY010004150.1:1741-12162 GCA_019677205.1 Pinguiococcus pyrenoidosus
GGCTCCAAGATCTTCGACATCGTCGGTTTCCTGACGAACGAGTACGGCCCCGACCTCATCGGTGGCACGCTTGCGGAGGTCGCGGGCATCGGCTCCTACGTACGCAACTCCACCTACATTCTGTACCCGACCGGAGCTGGCGACTTCGAGTTCTAGGCAGCGACTAAGAACGCTGGCCAAGCAAGCGGTCTGGCCAGAAAAGCTATGCGGAGTACTACTACGGTATTCCATCAAACTCGCGTCCTCACGCCCCGGGGGCATGGGCGGTGACGACTCCAAAAAGGGAAAAGGCCGCATATGGCCGCATATGTATCCATAGTCAATGTATCATTATCTTGTCAATCTTGCCTGGTCCGCAAGCATCTCATCTTCAGTCCGTGTGGCATCTGCAAGGGGCTCCGGCAACGGCGGCCGAAGTTGACGGAAGACGGAAAAGCGGTGTATCGGAGTTGGGTCCGGTCCGGACTGGTCCGGGCTGCAAGTCTAATGACAGACGGACGGCAGAAACGCTTATCCAATCACGATCACGAACACAAGGAAATCTCTCACGTTCTCCCAATGCTGCGTCCGCAAAGCTGAATTGTTATTTATAAGAAATCTAAATGAATATGAATTAGGCATATAACATATTTCAAAATTTCCGGTGTGGCACTCAAATTTGGCGCCATTTTCTGGACGTTTGTTTCCCGCGCTTTTCGCCCTCGAGATGACTTCTGAGAGGGAATCAGCGGCCAGGGACCGCCCGCTCAACACCTTGGGTAGTCTGAGTCTGTCGCAGACGCGTCTGCTGGAGCAGTACGGTATTCGGACGGTGCGCGACCTGCGCGCGTCCAGCGCCGAAGCCGTTTGCGGCGCTCTGCAACTGTCATCCGAAGACGCAGAGCGTCTGAGTTGCGCACTTAGAGACGCGACGCAATGCTTAGATAGAGATGCGCAGTCAGAGGTGCTGCTGGGCAAAACTGCGGCGGCGTTACATGTGGCAGAGCGGCGCCGAAAGCCGGTGATCAGTTTCATCCGCGAATTCGATCGTCTCTTGGGCGGCGGTTTGGCGTCTTCGGCCATCACAGAGCTCTGTGGCGTTCCTGGTGCCGGGAAGACGCAGGTGGCGATGCAGATCGCGGTGAATAGCACGATTCCGGCGCTCTTCGGCGGCGTCGAAGGAGAGGCCATCGTGTTGGACACCGAGGGGAACTTCATGCCCGAGCGGGTGGCGCAGATGGCGGAAGCCCTCCACCTCCACGTGCGGAACATCGCGAGAAAGAGCGCTTCGGAGGAGAAACAGAGGGCTTTGGACACGTTTCAGGTGGAAGATATCCTGAGAAAAATCCACGTGATCCGCTGCTACGACACCCTCGAGCAGGCGGCAGCCATCAAGGCCTTGCCGCGTCTCATCCAGAGACGCAACGATCAGGTCCGTAAGCCTGAGCACTCTGTTTGCCTACGGGCATATTCCGATCGGCAGAAGCTGGGTAACGCAGCTCTGCCGCAGGTGCGGGCGGTGATCATCGACTCGATGGCGTTCCACTTTCGGCACAACTCCATGGCGGTGTCCAAGGCGATCCAGCGGTCCACCCGCTCCGATGCGGACAAGGAGAACAGCGGCCCAGACCTCCGAGGATCCGGCCTGAAGAGCGATACCTTCGGTGCCAAGTTTGCCGACCAAGCACATCGCTCCAGGGTGCTGGCGTCGCTGACGGCAGAGCTGAACCAGACGGCGCAACGGTACGGATTGGCCGTCGTGCTGATCAATCAGATGACGACGCGCATGTCAGACGGCGTGCGCGACAGCTCGGTGGCGACAGATAGCACGTCTTCCAACCTTGTCCCTGCCCTCGGGGCAGCTTGGGCGCACGCAGCAACTCATCGCGTGCTGCTGCGCTTCCGAAGCGATGGCACCAGGGAGGCCATGCTTTTCAAGAGCGCCTCGAAGAAGAGCGGCGTTGCGTCCTTTCGGGTGTGCGCGCAAGGCGTCCGCGATGGCCATGAGTATGTCCCGTCGTCACACCGGAAGGAAGCGAAGAAGCGGGAGAGCGAAGATGCATGCCAGGACGGCGGGGACCCAGCAAAGCGCTTCAAGGAGGGAGAACGCCAGATGCTTTCGCCGCAAGCATGACAACAGATCACAGAGACGGAAACAACAAGTAGAACATCGAAGTAGGATGAAGAAGAAAATGATGATGAAGAGGAAGAAGAAAAAAGAAGGAAGAGAAAGACCAGGAAAAACGCTTTGACAACTTTGAAGGAGCATAGAAGTTTTGGGTTGGAAGGAGACCGCAGCTCGTCGCTTGGACACCCAATCTCTCCGCGAGACCACAACCCATGGTGCTCTATGACCCCGCAAAGCTGCGGACTGCGTTCGAGGCCCTTGGAGACGAGAACAGGAAAGAAAAGACGACGAGACAACGAGGCAAAACCCAAAAACCCATCCAACATCCCACCTCGAAACTTCCGCTCAAGATCGATACCGCAAGAAACAGTTGAAGTCGGCGGCGAAGCTCTTGGACAGCGCACGCAAGGCGAAGCTCCGCTGGTTCGTCCAGGCGCCCCTCTCGTCCATCGCCCATCGCCCATCTTGCAGGGCTGTCGTGGCCAAGTAGAAAAGGCACTGGCAACGACCCTGGAAACGAGACTGGCGTCCGATACCTCAAAATGCTGTCGCTCAATCGCTGCGCCGGAGCGCTGCTGCTCTGCCTATGCCTTCCACGGGGAAACCTGCACTCGAGCGGCGCCCTGGCATTCTCTCCTAGGTGCCAGGTAGCGTCCCCCAGCAGGGGCGGCTCGTGGGCGCTTCGGATGGCGGAGGAAAGTCAGGCGGAAAATCAGGCAGAGGACAAGCCTGACGAGGGGAAGGACAAGGTGGACGACATCCTCAACACGCCGGTGTTCCTCAAGCGCAAGCTGGAGGTGCTCAAGCGCGAGAACGAGGACTTGAGCAAGCAGCTGGAAGCTGTGCCGCCGCTGGACGAGGAAGCGCAGCAGTGGCAGGAGAAGATTGACCGTCTGCAACGGGAGTTCGACATGGTGAGAGACCGAGCGGCACGGGAGATGGCCGAGGCCAACGTGGTGGCCCGCGTCGAGGTGCTGCGAGAGGTGCTCACGGTGACGGACAACTTCGACCGAGCGCGCAGCGCGGTGAACGCCGAGAGCACCGGGGCGATGGAAGTGGTGGCGCGCTACGACGAGCTGTTCCACAACATCCAGGAGGTGTTCAAGCAGCTCGGCATGGAGCAGGTGAAGACTGTGGGAGAGCCGTTCGACCCCAACTTGATGGAGGCCGTGCAGATGATGCCGTCTGACGACTACGAGGAGGGCGTCGTCATGAGCGAGTACCAGACGGGCTTCCAGGTCGGCGACAAGAACGTCCGCCCCGCCTACGTCGTGGTGTCCGCCGGCTAGCCGCGCTCAAAACCGAACAAGATTTGCTGGTGGCCACGCCTGTCTGTCTATCCTCTGAGATACTGCTCTAGCAACTCCACCTCATCCGGCGAGCCGACGAAGAACGGGATCCGCTCGTGCACTTCCTTGGGGGCGCGGTTCAGGATCCTCCCCTGGCCGTCGCTGCCGACGCCTCCGGCCTGCTCAATCAAGAAACTAATCGGAATCGCCTCGTACAGGATGCGGAGCTTGCCCTTGGGCTTGTTCACCGTGCCGGGGTACCCGAAGATGCCCCCTCTCAAAAGAATGGTGTGCACGTCTGCCGCCAACGCGCCCTGGTACCGCGCGGTGTAGCGCCGCTGCAGCGGCCCGGTGCCCCGCTTCAGGTCGTCTACATACTTCATCATCGCCGGCTCCCACTCGTAGTAGTTTCCCTCGTTGAAGCTGTAGATGTTGCCATGCTTGGGCACGCGAATGTTCTCGTGCTGCAGCACAAACTCGCCGCGCTCCGCGTCGAAGCTGAAGGCGTTGACGCCGCGGCCCGTGGACAGCACCAGCGTGGTGCTGGAGCCGTAGAGGCAGTAGCCCGCCGCCAGCAGCTCGGAGCCCCGCTGGAACAGCGCCTGCTCCCAGTCCTCATCCGCCGCGCCTTCCGGCCTCCGATAGATGCCAAAGATCGTGCCGGCACTCAGGCCGGAGTCGATGTTGGCAGAGCCGTCCAGCGGGTCGAAGACCACTGCGAAGTCGCCCGAGAACGCGGCGTTCTCCAGCACATGGCGACACAGCTGCGGCACATCTTCCTCCTCGGACGCCACGCAGGCCACACTGCCGCCGGCGCAGATGGTGGCCTTGAGGATGCGGTTGGTCACCACGTCCAACTTCTTCTGGTCCTCGCCCTGCACGTTCACCATGGCCTGTCCGCGAGACTCCTCGAACATGCCGTCCAGGTCATACCCCGCGGAGTTGCGCACCAGCTCGCTGATGGACTTGCACGCGTTGGCCAGCGCCTGCAACGTGGGTCGCAGCGCGTCCACCTTGGGCGCCATGAAGGCCTCTATCTCCATGAAGCGCGCGAAGCTCTTCACGCTGTGTTTGGCGCGTCTGGCGCGCAGAGGGTCCGACACCAGGGCGCCGCTGTCGTCCGCCACATACTGCTGCTGCGGGAAGTTGTCCAGCGACGCGTCGGTGCCGGACCTGCGACTCCACAGGGCGCTTCTGGGAGCTCTCACGTGCGGCGCGGTCACCAAAGCGTGCGCCAGTCCGCCGGAGAGGCCCAAGATCACCAGCGCGCGCATCGTACAGCGCCGCTGAAGACAGCGCACAGGCCGCACAGGCGCTTAGCAGCTGAGTCTAGCGGATGGAGAGCGGGACACGGAGGGCATGTGCATCTAAAGCGCTTTTGAAGGCGGATTTTGGCGTTTGAACCGTCGGATAGTGACGCTCTTTCACTGAATTGCTTGAATTGCGATGGGCTCCATATTGGGGGTACTGCGGGATAATGAAGAATGGAATTGGATAGAACGTATATTGTTGAAGTTTGATATGAATATTCCAATATGGTGGGAAGGATTGAAATTGGACTTAGCGTATTGAGGCAGAAATGAGCGAAATTGACGTGAAGTGCTCTCTTGCGCACGCGTTGCGATACCAAAAGCTCCTATCCTATAGCTGATGATGATTCTGAGCAATGGCTCTTCAGTGGTATTCTGTTGCAAACGCCACTCTCGTCTTTCTTTCTTGCTTTGGTTTTTGGGGCTTTTTACCGGATGTGTTCATGGATGACTGGTGATGCCTTGTGTTGGCTCTTCATCACCGCCACGATCCGTCACTTCTGCATCATCCGCCAAGTCGGAGAGCTCATCGTTGCTTCCGACGCTTTTGGAGACTTCTTCCGGCAGCACTTTGGGTCTGCGGAACAGTCTCCTCAACTGTTGCAGAAAAGCGGCGCGAAGGACTTCTTTTAGTCATGCTCGGTCATTCTCTCAGGACACATCCCAACTTATCACCATGATTGAGCCGTACCCTGACTCGAAGCTCCGTCGCCCAACCCGAAGGCACCTGTTCAAATTCCTGCTTGGCCGTCTCCAGAAGCGCCTGCGTCGCTTCGGTGGCGTCCACAGCTTCGTCCTCGGTATCTGCCAATCTGCCAAGCATTGGGTGTCGAGACGTCAGAAGCGCCCAGTAGCGTTTAGGCTCTCACGTCAGAAGCTACACGTACGCACCTCTCGAGCAGATCTGCGTCCTGCGTGCGAATTACCAGTCGATGCCGCGCTTTGCTGCCCACTTCCTCGTCAGGTCCCTCTTCCCACCAAGTGCCGTACCGGACGACAATCGGGTCGTCGGGCTGTGGGTGCTGCTCTTGCTTCTCGTTGGCTTCCACTCGGTTTCGGAAGTCGTCAAACGCCTGAAGATCCGAAAGCCAAGTAGTCAGAAAGGAGAGGTGAGCTGGAAGCGCGCTGATACGCGATTGCAGTGGCACCACCAACCTGGGCGTCGTCGGCGACGCGGAGGCCGAACTCTCGTTTGAAGCGCAGCTTCATCAGCGTCATCTCCACTCCACGATTGGCCTTTTTTGTTGTTGCACGCACGTAACATTCCAGATTCAGTGCATGAAGCCGATCTTTGATGAGAGGATGCCGAATGGACAGGCAGAATGTCGAACCTTTTCAACGACGCGCGAGTTGCTCTTTGCCATCCGAATGGCCTCGCCCAAGTCGTCGAAGATTTGGCTGTCCTACGGAGCGGCCACGAGTCTTTTTGGGCTCGGGTTTTTCGCCTCCCAGGCCAACAGGACAGAGGCACACTACCTCGTCGTTATCGTTGTCGTCATCGTCATCGTCATCGTCGTCGTCGTTGTCATCATCGTTGACTGTTGAAGATGCGTCGGTTGCTGATTTTCCGCCCTTATGTTTGCCGCTCTTGGAAGTTTTCCGCTTTCGCTTCCGCTTCCTTCCTTTGCTGTCGTAGGTCGCTTCAGACACCGAGACGGAAGCTTCTTGCGCTGTAGACGCGTCGGTCGAGAGCTCCGAAGGCAAGTCGCCCTTCCCCTGGTGCTCCAGGAACTTCTGGCCGATGTCGACGACGTCACTCCCGAAGATCTTCGCCCTAATGGTTTCAGCGTCATTTCGACGTGAACTGAGTTGAACGGAATCTAGCTGAAGTTCCTCAAAAGAGAGAAAGGCAGAGGGAAAGACAGAGAGAAAGAAGGAAAGAAAGAGGAGAAGCTCACCTTTGCTTGGTGGCTTTCCTCCAGAAGGCTCTGCCCATGCACTTCGTACGCAGTTCCTCCTGGAAGCTGAACACTGGCGTCATCAAGCTCTGAACGCGCCGCGTCGCGGAGCGAAAGGCGTTGAACGTGATCTATCGCAGCTGGATTTGAGCAACAGAGAACCAAACCTGTCGGCTGCTTTCTCGAACCCAGACTCGTCTCTTTCGCACCTGCTCGTCGGGTTTCTGCTGCAGCACCTTGGCGACTCTCCGGAAGATGGCGTCTCCCTGGGTCTTTGGAAACACCAGCTGCACGAAGTCGTACAGCTCCTTGGTGTCCAGCACGCCATCCCCATTGACGTTCGCCATCTTGAACACGAATAGCGTCAGCGTGTCGCGCGTCAATGTGCACAAGTTGTACAGAGAGACGAGGAACTCTGCATAGTCCAGAACGCCCTAATCACATCGACGTCAGATCCGAGGTCCGCCATTCCGACTCTCCTTCCTGCGCCCAAAGCTTGGATGCTTTTACACACGGCAGACCTCGCTTCCATTCTCCACGTCCAGGTCCATCACTTGAAAGGCCCTCGTGGCGAAGTTTGATGTGCGCATGTCGAAGAACGACAGAAACTCGCTCACGCCAATTGAGCCTAGGAGAGCGATGGGAGCTCCTCGTGAGAGCCCCCCTTTCACGGCGCTTTTTGCGTCGGAAGACATCACTCACACAGAAGCGAAAAAAGCATCGGCACCGGGAAAAACAGAAGAGTAGACGGACCTGAATTGTCCAGATCCACCGCTTCGAAGATGCGGAACATCTTCGCAGCATCCTTCTCGCTCACTTGCAAGGCATTCAGCGTGGTGATGAACGCCGAGTTGCCCTCGATGGTCGCATGGTACTGCGTGCGACCAAGAGCGTTGCGGTACAGCTCCCGAAGAATCGCCATACCCAAGGCCACGTCCACGTCGACGCCGGTGACTCACTGCGGCGCAGCGGGGTAAAAATGCTTCAGCCGCCGAGTCGGTGGGTGCGAGAAGGGGAAAACCCTCCCGACGCGGGACAGAGGGAAGCCTCTTCGTTTCCATCAACATCCTATCAGAAATTCATGTACATTTTCATGATTTGGTGGAACGACGTCGCGATAGTTGCGCATGGGATAGCGGCAGCAGCGTTCCGCAGCGTCACACGTCAGCAAAGCCGCTGCGTCCGTCTGTCACGACCGCCAGTTGAGCTTTGAAGCTGCGCCGCAGTGAACCCTAAGCCCTTTTGGCGCCGCACTGGACTCTGGCGTTCGCGTCTCTCGGCTTCGTTGGCCTATCTTCCCCCCTCGCTATCCTGTGCTGGAAGAGAGCGCCAGCGTGGCGAATTCGTCCTTGTAGCGCTGTACAGTAGCGGGAGTTAACCAGTCCGCCATGGCGTCCGCGACTTTTCTGCTCTTTGCGGCGTTTTTGGGCCTTGTGCAGCCCTTGTATGGCTTCGTACCGCCCTCTGGAGCCCTGCGCTCGCACCTGCAATTGCATGCCACCACCACGGCGTCTGGCTTCGACCTCAAAGGCTACATGGCGGAGCGCCTTCCCCAGGTGGAGAAGGCCTTGGACGCCAGTGTGCAGAGCGCCGACGCCAACACGGACCACATCGTGGAGGCCATGAAGTACAGCCTCTTGGCCGGTGGGAAGAGGTGCGAAAGCGCGGAAAGATGCAGGCTTTTGGGCCGAAAATTGATGGATTTCCCCTGTGCAGAGTCCGGCCGATGCTGGTTTTTGCCGCTGCGGAGCTCTTTGGCGCCTCCGTGGAGAAGGCCATGCCTGCGGCGGTGGCCGTGGAGATGATTCATACCATGAGCCTCATCCACGATGACTTGCCGTCCATGGATGACGACGATCTGCGGCGGTAACACCATGATTTTCCTGTGATTTTTTTGCTGATTTTTTTGCTGCTGCAGAGGTTTCTTTTTGTGTTTCTGCGACTCACTCGCGGTTTGGGTCGACGCAGGGGCAAACCCACGAACCACGTGGTGTATGGCGAGGACACTGCAATCCTGGCTGGCGATGCGCTGCTGTCGGAAGCGTTCCGGCACCCGGCCGCGGAGCTGCCAAAGCTTGGAGTGCCTGCCGAAGCGGCGCTGGAGGTGATCGTCCGCCTCGGCGACGCTGTCGGTGCCTTTGGTCTCGTCGGTGGCCAGGTATGTATGGCCTTCTCTCTTTCATGTTCGGCCTTGGACCTGACGATCGATTCCGTTGGGGGACTGCAGATCAAGGACCTCGAGTGCGAAGGCCGGAGTGACGTCGACCTCGACGATCTCAGGTGCGGCGGCAGCTCCCGTTTTTTTTTGGCCTTTGCGCTTCTTGAGAGCCCTCGTGTAACCTTCTTCGACGCGACTCCGATAGATGGATCCACACGTACAAGACTGCGGTGCTGCTCAAGGCCTCGGTGACCGCCGGCGCTATCGTTGCCGGCGCCTCGCCCGAGGACGTGAAGAACATGGAGGTCTACGCCGACAGCATTGGCCTGGCTTTCCAGGTGGCGGACGACATCTTGGACGTCACAGCCACCTCGGAAGAGCTAGGTATGGCACCCCGGATGATGCCGCGGTGGCGAGCGACTGCAAATCGGAGAACCTCACGTCTCTACGCGCACCACAGGCAAGACGGCCGGCAAGGACCAAGACCAAGACAAGGCCACGTATCCCAAGCTCATGGGCTTGGACGGCGCCCGCGCGGAGGCCAAGCGCCTCATGGACCAGGCGATTGATGTATGTGCTTTGCATGCGTTGAAAAATTGTGAGAGGTTGATCGCGTCTCATCGTTTCTTGCCACCTCACGTCGCTTCCACAGAGTCTCTCTTCGTACGGAGAAGAAGCGGAGCCGCTGCGCGCCATCGCGCGATATATCGTCGAGAGGAAGAACTAGGGTGTCCAGTGCTGCAGTTCGGAGTTGGCTCTCATGCCGCCTTTCCCCCCTAGTAGCCTCCCCCGCCCCCCCAGCCCCCAGTCAAGTGAAGAAGGGAAGGACAGAAGAAAAAGCGCTGCGTTCTCTTGAATATGTCTGATATGTTGCGTCGATTTGCTTTGATTTGCTTTGCGTCGATTTGCTTTGCTTTGATTTGCTTTGCGTCGATTTGCTTTGCGTCGATTTGCTTTGATTTGATGCAATTCACTCATCAGTCATCCGAGTTTGGAAATAATTTCAGACTTTTATCATCATATCTCCGAACTCAATCCTATTTTCATTTCCAATGCATCCATCTGTCACGCCTCCGGTCTCTCGCTGGTCCGAAGCCCCAAAATCGGGCAGTTTTGCGCCACACGCGGCGTCAAATCCCCTATTTTCCGCACCTTTCAGCGCGAGTGGAGCCCCAAAGGTACCCATGGTGGTCCTGGTGTTTTCCGCTCTGGGCGCCACGCGCCACCTGCCCCGCAGCAGGCCCGCGCTGTACCTGCGGGCGCTGGCGCCGGCGCTGCCGGCGCCGAAGCGGCGCAAACGGGCTTTGAGCAGCAGCGCCGTGGACAACCGAGGTTTAGTACAGCTGGCCATCATGGGCAACACGTTCATCGCGCTTTGTAAGTGCTTTGCATACGCGAATAGCGGCTCTTCGGCCATGTTGAGCGAGGCCATTCACTCGGTGGTGGACACGGCCAACCAAGGCCTGCTGTTGTATGGCTTGCAAGCGGCGCGGAACTCGCCTGACAAGCAGCACCCGTACGGCTATGGGCGCAGTGTCTACTTCTGGAGCCTCGTGAGCGCTCTGTCGACCTTCTGGGCTGGCGCGGGCTTCTCCATGTTCGCCGCGCTGGGCAATCTCATGGACCCGGCCATCCAGCTGCACGAGGTGGGCCTGGACA
>JAAMXY010004153.1:3123-15505 GCA_019677205.1 Pinguiococcus pyrenoidosus
CGAGGACGCATCAAATAGCGCACGTGAGGAGTATGTCACCTACCGCATATTTCACTCCGCCATTTCTGCACTTTGTGAGTACATTCCGAGGAGTGGATATGACTCTTCCGATTTGAGCTTCGTTTTCGACAAGCCACTACTCATTGACGACTCAATCAATAATCTCGCAAGCTACATATCAACCAGCTTCATCACGCCCACCCAGAAGGATTACTTGGAGTATTACGTCGAGTACAAGGCACCCTATCTTGACTTTTTTGAAGAGGTTCTCGGAGGGACAACATCTAAAAAGAGAAAGTTCCAACGTAGACAGTACCAAAACATTCTCAAATCAGTGTTTGATGCGCCACGACTCTTTCCGGCCAAATTTTACCTATACCGAGGTACCAACAATCGAGACGAGTTCGGCGACTCCAACCAGTTCACAAGCCACGCGTTGCTATCGACGAGCACTTCAAGGAAACTTGCAGACAACTTTCTCGGACCGCGAATCAAGTGTTGCACGCTGGTCATCCACTACCCCGCCTCGTTCCCATACCTTGGCATCGCGTCACTTTCGAAGAAGTGGTGGGAGTATGAGATCCTCTTACCACCGGGCGTTACGTTTCGCTTGATCAGGAAGGATGGACGGTATCTGGTCTGCGAAGCCATCGCCTACCGAGACATTGACGATATGAAGCGGATTAGTGCAAGAAGGAGCAGTAGCAGTGGGCGGCGGGTACGGAGACAGACTACAGTAAAACGAAGCCGCAGTCGCAGCAGCGGCAGCATTCAGGCAAAACGCAAAAAGAAGAAGCAAAGGAAAGCGGATTAAAAGTATAAATTCGGCATACTGGCCAGGTGCCAGCTAAACTGCCGCCTCCGCACGTCATCAAACGCCACCGCCCTCGGTAACCTGTCGCGCAGCTCGCAGAGCCGCCCCGAGATCGCCCTGAGATCTCCGGGCACGAGCTCGAGCTTCCCCATCAGCATGATGCGGCCGTTCAGCAGCACCTGCATGGCCACGCAGTCGCTCCACCGGTAGATGGCTCGGCCGTTGGCCATGAAGCCGTCCGGCCGGAAGCCCAGCTCCTTGGCGTGGCGCCGGAAGTCTGAGATGTCCCGAAACAGGCAGGCGTTCGAGATCGCGATCTGATTCGTGATCGCGATGCTGCCGACGTCCATCCCTGGGATCGCCGCGAGCCAGGCCCGGGCTTCGCTCAGGGTGCCGTCGAAACGGAAGCTGAAGGCCGCGTCCTTGCCGCGCTTGATCTCGCGGGGTAATTGGACCTCGGGTGGGACGTCGCCCCGCAGGATGCCCATCGTCGTCTTCGTAATGGGCGGCTCCACCGTGCCCTCCCCGGGCGGGCCTTCCTCGGGGCCTTCCTCCACAAGTAGCTGCGGGAGCAGCTGCAGGACCCGCTCGTAGTCCAGCCCCGCGCTTCGCGCGGTGGCGAGGTTCTTCAGCACCTGGAAGTGCGGCCACAGCTGCGCGAAGGGGCAGCGAAACGTGCGCCACGCGTTGCCCGCGACCCGGCACACCTTCCTCGAGAACGCCTTCAGGTAGTCCCCCGAGGCCGAGCTTCCCGTAGCATGGGTTTGGATGGCGTAGGCGAAGCACAGGGCGATGCAGATCCAGGTCTTCCGCGTGTGGTAGCTCACGCCGCCGCCGTCCTGGGGCTGGTGCTGGTGCTCGATGCGCAGAAGCTTGATCATGCGAAGGACCTCCATTGCCAGGTCCCACTCGTTGGGAAAGAATTCCCGCCAGTCAAAGTCGTCGAGGGGGAGGTCCATGATGCTCGGGTCGTACGCGGCCAGCTTGCGCTGCGCGCGGTACAGCTTCGCCTCGTCCCCAAGGATCTGCCGTAGCGTATTCTGCGGCAAGATCTTGAACGCGTAGACCGCGATGTAGGCCCACTGCATGGATTGGCGGATGCTCCTCCAGAGGTTATGCTCGTCGAGGAAGTCGAACCACGCGGACGTGAGGCTCCGCACCTGCTCGGTCGTCAGCACCTGGGACGCGAAGGCTTCGACGGCGACCCGCACCCGATCCCGGCGGTTCTTGTGCTTGTTCTGCCGAAAGACGGCAAAGCACCAGTTCCGTCGGGTGGACGCGCAGCTCTCGATGACGTGCACGGCGTTGGTAGCCATGCGGTCGGACGTGTCCTCGACCGCTCGCTCGGCGAAGCAGATCGTGCAGGTGAAAATGCCCCGAAAGACGTCGTGCTGCCAGCAACAAGGACTGCACCTTTTAGGAAAAGGTGCGCCAAAAGGGCCTTCCTCTGAGTTGTTCATTTCGAGGCGACCAAACAAGCTTTACCAAGAGCTCTCGATGGAAATGCGCTCGCTTCAAAAAGGGGAAAGGAATACTCTTCTACTCAATCCCTCCTCGTAAGCCCTCTCCTCAAAAAAAAAAGACATCGAACCCAAAAGGGGATCATTAAAAGCAACACCTTTTTGGCGCACCTTTTTCCCAAAAAGGTGCTGTTATGCTCCACGTCCGAAGGCACCACGAGCACGCGAAGCTGCCCGAGCGCAAGACCCCCGGGGCCGCGGGCTACGACCTCGCCGCCTGCGACGACTGCGCCATTCCGCCGGGTGAGAGGCGTCTGATTTCGACGGGCGTTTCCATCGAGCGCTTCCCCGACGGCTGCTACGGGCGCATCGCGCCACGCTCCGGCCTCGCCCTGAAGAACGGCATCCAGGTCATGGCGGGCGTCATCGACCCCGACTACCGCGGCATCGTGATGGTGCTGCTCCACAACACGGAGGACAAGCGCAGCTTCGAGGTCAAGCGGGGCATGCGCGTCGCGCAGCTGGTGCTCGAGAAGTGCGTGGTCGCGGAGGAGGTGCAGGAGGTCTTTGCCGCGTCCGAAGAGGAGACCGAGCGGGGGGAAGGCGGGTTCGGGAGCACGGGGGGAACCCATGGTTCCCCCTGACCCCCTCCTTTTGGGATTTACTTTTTTGTCCTGCGTCGAGTACGCGCTCCTCCTCTACGACGTCGTGAGCCTCCTTGAGCGGCAAGGGTGAAAATGCCCCGACTAGGTCGCGAAGCCCTAAAGTTGGGGTCTTGCCTAGAAATACGGCCGAGATTTCTCATCTGCTCTTTTAAATGCATCATGAAAATAAGATCTATATTCTCTTTTTCAGTTTCAGTCAATTCACTCCAAGGCGGAAAATGCATCAACAGCTCATTGTATACCCGTTCTGCGTCTTCAACCGTGTTTCGAATCATGTATGAAAGGCCATCAGGAACTTCTAGACTATAGTGCCTTCCGTGTCCAGTGCTGGTGCGCCGCCTTGGGTTACCGGTGGGACGAGGAGTAGGAGGTGGAGGACGCGGGTTCTGTCGTGGATCCATTTAAAGTTAAAGCTTATAGCATAATGTCGAGAAAAAACGAGTTTTTATAGCATGCGGGCTTTCGTAGTCTTGGTCGCGCCGCGATGGCTCTTCTGAAACTCAAACACCAGGCCATTCCTGCCCCTGTCCTTCCAGGGAAACGCGACGCGCAGCTTGCCCGTGTGGGAGTCGTAGAAGAAGCATTCTGGGGCGATTAGGAGACCTTCGGGAGCGCCCTTGTTCTTGAGAACCTTCACTCCATCACAAACACTGGAATCGCTCTCCTGGAGGCCATCGTACAAGGCATTCCAGTCGATATCGCTGAACTGAAGGACCATGGAAAACCCCTTGGGGTCCGTGATGTGAAACACACGCAGGCCAGTCTTTCGGCGGGACACTACTCGGTAGAAGACTTCCTTGCCATCGCTCGTGCTGGAAGTCGTGCAAATCGTCATCGCAGGCATCTTGTTCGAGGGACTGGACTCAGTTCGGGAAAGGGCTGCCGGTGGCGAAGGTCTTGCTTCCTGCGCGGGGGATGCGAGTTCTGCGGGGGAACCATCGGCGGCAGAATGCCGCGGTTCCCCCTTCCTACTTTTTGAATTGCTATTTTTGGAGACCACAAAGTGCACGATGAGGTACTTTGTGCGACCAGCGCCATGAAAGCCTTTTTGGTAAAGCTTTTCTTAAAAGCTTCAATGTTCGTGACCTTCCATCCGGATTGCCATGACGATGGAAGGCTTGCGGAAAAGCACAATCACCTGATGGAGCTTGCCTGCGTGGGAAAGATTCACCTCTGCGTCGAAGATGACCCGGATCGTGATCACGAGTGCGGCGTCCACGGCATCGACAACTGGAAAGACCATTTCAACATGGCCAACATCTGCGTGCTTTACATGGGCTACCTCCATGGCAAGAGCGGCGACATGCTGACAGACCCGCTTGTGATCCTACGCTGCGTGTGTGCGATCCTATTGAACGACAGGCTTGCCAGGATCCTCTTCGAAGGTCTGAGCTTTACCGGAAGCAAAGTGCTAGGGGATACCATCGCGAAGCTACGAGGACGCCTGGACCTGACCCATCCCGGGCTCGTGTGGTATGCGTTGCAAAGCGAAATGACATCGAGTAGGCAGTTCAGGGACGAGTACAAGGACGTGGGAGGAGGCATACCGCGACGCATCATACAAAATGCGATTGACCAGTTCCTACTTCCAATCATACTTGACGCAGGAATCGACCGGGAATACACGCTCCTGCGGCGCGAGAAGGACATGGCCACCAATCTTCAGCGCTTGCTTCTCGAGCTCGAGGAAAATGATGACACACGGCCAGTTCACGCGATCCTTGGGGCTTTGCACCTGGAGCCGCCCGTACGAAAGCTCCCGGACGTCGAGGAGTCCTTCCCCGGCATATCCTCCGTACCTTGCCCCGATGAGAAGCGCCTCGTGCACCATCTGGACGAGCTCGGGATTCGCTTCGAGATTGCGTCATTTACCGGATGAAGGGTTGTTTTCGAATGATACTATGTCTGAAAAGTCAGCAGGCCAAAGGACACCCAATGGTCATTCTTGACGCGTCCGTAGAACTACAGCAAGACTGGGACTTCATCCTCGCAGCCGCAATGGAACATGGAAATGTCCTAACATTTGTGTCACGTAACCTTTGGGAGGATCGTGAATTCGTGCGGTTGCGCCTTCGAAAGTCCGGACCTCGGGTGGTTCGCCCGGGCGACGCTGCTCGAAGATCAAGGAGAGGAATGACCATGAGCGGCGCGATTATAAAGTGCGTCAGCGTTGGCGGAAAAAGCTTTTTCTTCATCACTTGATAGAACCACATGTCAAGATGAGCATCCATTCATGGCGACATCGTCTGTAGAGCGGCGGTGCGAGCCATCCACAACGCACCAAAGGACGACGGCTTCGAAGCAATCGAGCATGTATTCAGTGCGTAGGTGTCGCTTCCTCGCAGTATTGCATTTTCGACGCCCGCACACTTCTTTCATGGGTGGACGTCGGCAAACGAAAAAGTTGCTCCCGATCCGATGCGAGCCAGGTGGAAAACCAACTATTTATAGATTGCATGTATTAGTAAAGCTTCTCCCTCCCCCTCCAAAACCTTCCTCATCAATTGATGCTCTCAAGAATCCGGAAAAAACAAGACACGATGCCAGTCAGTCCTGCATTGATGGCCACCATCACTGCCGCCACTCCTAGACTGAACAGAATACATACGTGGGCGTCCTTCGGAAGGAGGACCCAAAGGATGATTACGACGATGGGCAGCATTGCGGGATTTATGTACGCCTTCCTCAAGAAGCCACAGCTGGATAGCACATGTAAGCTCGCGTAGGCAGCGGCCAGCGTCCCAAACAGCATCGCTGACGACGGCATATCCTTTTCCCACTGCTTCCGCCTCTCCCGCATCTCGTCGAGGTCAGCGCGAAAAGTGAGCGTTCCGTTGCTGTCAAAGCAGTTGTAGGAATTGCACGAGTACGACGTGCATTTGCACTGCTCCCGAATGCGCGACTCCGCGTCGGTGCTGTCCAGGGTCATCCAGTGTGCACACAAACGGGGGGTAAACCCCTCGTTGTCTGGACCCGTGATGTTGGGAAGGACCGTCCCAAACCAAGCATTCTCGTGCTCGTGGGCGGAGTCGGCGCACGCCAGGTACTTTTCCGCATGCGCGGTAGCAAGGACTAGCCCGAGTGCGGCGATGGTGGCTGCGCTGCTTCTCGACATCATGGCTGCGTGCTTCCGAGTTCTGCGGGAGGGGGAGGGAGGAGGGGGGTTGGGCTGGGAGCTGCCACAAAATTGAGGAGGAGGCTCCACCACAAACTGGCGTTTTTGGAGGAGCGCTGTACAGTATATAAGTGAGTCCTCGACACCCCAATCGTCCGCGGAAACCTTTCAAGAGCGCCTCTCCAAAAGAAGGAATGATCCGGTCGTTTGCTCTACAGACGAATCATCTAAGACACGTTTAGAATCCTGAAACTTCGCATCCTCTACTTCCGTCTTCATTCTGCTACACCCTGCAACTATCCATTCAACAACGAACTCAGTTGCTACTCTTTGTTTGCCGCAAGCAACTGCTCTTGCACTTGTGGTAGCAAGCATTCAGTGCCGTGTTGCCGGTGTTTCTCGGCAACATCTTCGTGAACCCACATAATGCTCCTGTCCTGCGCGGGCACCCGCTGAAGTCCTGAGCCATGAAGGAACGTTGCGCTACCTGCGAAAGAGAGCGAAGTACATCAGTTTCCAAGGCTGCTTGCGTTGCGTCGCATTGAAATACCCTACCAGCAGACGTCAAGACACCTAGCTCACTCAGGATCTTGACCAGCGCGCCGTAGTGTTCGCCAACCACGATTAGTGGCTCTCTAACACGAGGACACGTTTCGGAATGTGCAGTGGAAGAAACTGGAACGGGCGAGCAGGCGTCGGTGGCCTTGACCTCATCCGCACTAGTCCCCGCCTCGCTTTGCTCGATGAGCTGATCGTTCATCCTTTCAAGCGCTTCGTTGTTCTCCGAAATATACTCGCGCAAGTAATCGAATTCCGGTGGCAGATCTGGGGTCTTGACAATCTCGACAATATTCGAGAGTAGTCGACCACCCCCTGTAACTGCCCCAACCACCAGCAAGCTGATGTCGAGGAGCACGCGAAGCACTTGGACCAGCTTTGCATACTTCGTGACCCACTCGCGAGGTACCTCTAGTTCATATCCCCGGCCATCATTCGTCTCAGCAATACGACCTGTGACTGGACACCAGAAGTAGAGGTACTTCTTCTCCTTAAGAATTCGTGTCCTGTCGGTGAGGAAGCGCGCAAGACGCCGCCATCGGGATGGGTCCCGCCCTTCAAAGACTGCACGAAGCTCCCGAGCAATTGATGCTGGAAGGATCAGCGGCGTGCATGGGACGTGATGATAGCCAGTAAAGGTCTGCTGTGAGTATTTCAGCAGGCCTTTGATATTCGCTCCCTGCTCCTCCTGTTTTGCTTCCAACCTCCGAAGTGCTGCAAGAATTTCTCCCCGTTCCCCCGCGTTGTTCTGAACCTCAACTTGCTCCCTCAAGCTGGCGATCTGCTCAGTGTAGTCGCAGTCCTCGACCCTTTCCTTCCTCCGCTCCCATTCGGAAGGCTGCGAGTCCCAATCTTTCCAACTTTTCGGCAGAATATTCTTCGGCTCGCGCAAGATACTTCCAGCAGCCTTGAGGAATGCTCGACGGTGGAGTCGGTACGGAAACATGTCTGGTGTGCGCCCACTGACGGCAGCGGCGCTGGTGAACCAGGCTTGCAGTTGCGTGGCCACTTGCACCAAGAGTGGGGAAGCGGCTGCAGCATCGCTACTACTACTACTACTAGTGGCGAGCAAGTGCTGTGCAGCATCCGAACTGGCCGTCCATATCCAAGCGATCCATGCGATTTCAAGTCGGGTGCGTTCGTCATAGAGCATCTGGCAGATGCACATGGCTCGATCATCTTTGGAGTCCCCCTCCCAAACGACCTTCACCACATTGCGATCGATGAAGGGCCGGCCAAGATTGCTGTGCATGGATTGATCTCTGGACCAGCTGTCTAACATAGGATCTGGGAAGGCCTCCAGAACCTTAACTTGGAAACGCGCGAACGTTCCTCTGGGAAAGAGGTGCCAACTCGGCGTCGAGAATCTGGAAGCACTTCGGAGAGACACAAGGCGGCCGCAGCAGATGCCGTCCTGGACTTCTCCATCCGTCAAGTCCTCGAAGTGAGCTTTCACGCCATCGTAAGGCGCCTTTAACCCCAAAGCCAATATCTCGCGCTCAAAGTCTTCAATGTTGCTGTTGTGAAGGAAGGCAGGGAACCAGTCTTGCTCTCTTCCAGGTATGGGCACACACAGCTGCATCCCGTGAATCATGCTCACGAGAGTCTCCAGCATCTTGTCCGTCGCCTCTTGGCCGTCATGGAACGGTTCGCCCGCGCGATGCAAGCAGACCAACAAATGAGCCTTCACATCGTTGTGCTCCATGCAGTGAGAACGTCCAGCGCCAATCTCCTCGGACCAGTCCTCCGGCTGAAAAAAGTACCCCAGGACAGAGGAGGAGAACCAGTTTGGATCCCACACGACTACCCCACTCGTTGTGGCATCTGCAGAATCTGCGTTTGGGGTTGCATCCTGGTGCACGAGAATCTCTCCACACTGCTGCGCGTAGCTTAGCAAGGCATCCACGGCTAAATCGTTGAGATTACTAAGCTCAGGAACTTGCTTACGAAGAAGCCTCCGGGCATCCGGAGCTCTTTGGATGCGATACTCACCCCGGAACTGCTGGATTGCTCGGACGACATCAGAGCAGATAGCGGGCATCTTCAAATCGTCAGTTCCGAAATCTGGACTGCCGCAGTATTCCTCGGCCGACCCTAAAGCTGCTGCCGAATCACGAATCAGGTCGAAGAGCTGCAAGGTCTGGGATCTGGACGTCGCACTCAAACAGATGGGGACACTGGATGCTAGATTGAGCCGTCCAGTTGTCATGTCCTCGTTGTCACCTTCCGTTGTTGCTTCTTCTGTGTTGCTCTGCTTCATACTGCTTCGAACATATTCGGACATGGCTGCTTGAATGCGAGCAACGTAAGCTTCCCGGCTCGCATCGCTTGTCCCCTCAAAAACATTCATCACAACAATGACCTTGTTTGAAGGGGAGTGTGCGACCGTCTCAAGCAATGAAAGCCAGTAGCGTAACTGCCTTTCCGTCGAAGCCGGAGTGGTGCCCCCCGGAGTTGTGCTTCGTGGATGACCTTCAGGGTTTACGGGCAGTACCAAGACAAACACGGACAGAGGCTTCCCCAATAGATCCATGTATGTGAACTGAAAGTCCTTCTGACCGCCGTGGTCGAATAACTGGACTTCTTGCCAGCTTCTGAACCCTGGAATGTTGCCGTTGAAGAGTATACAACGGACAATCTCTACCCCTCGCGTTCGCCCTGGAATGAACTCTGCATCTTTCAACTTTTGCGCCTTGCCTTCTTCACCCATAAGCATGTGACGAAGATGGGTCTTGCCAGCGCCTCCGGGTCCGCAGAGGTGGAGTCGGGGTGGTGAAATGGGGATGCGGTCGACCAGCGGCTTAAGGGAAGAGTTCCGCAGAGCAGCTAATGGGGAATCTTCCGTCGTTCGCCTCAATCGCTTGTCCAGATCGTCGATGGTGCGCCGGCCGGCTCCATCGGGGGCGAGGAGAAGCTGAACCGCCTCGGAACTGATGGGCCCGACTGCCATTTGCCCGGAGTCATCAACGATATCCTCGCCCATCGATTTTAGCGCAAGTAGAAGCATTTCATCGCTGCCGTTTCGAACAAAGTCGTGCAGCAGAGTCACTTGACCTGTCTGCTTGGACGATGGTAGCGCGACCAGTTTCGCTGAGAGCCGTGCACGCCGGCGAAGCAAGGCTTTCACCACCTCCAAGTGGCCATTCGCAGCGGCAATGTAAAGTGGCGTCGTTCCATCGTTGCTCGCTGCCTCTTTGTTGGCCCCACGGTCTAGCAAGGCTTGCACCACCTCCAGGTGGCCTTTCTCAGCTGCACTGATGAGTGGCGTCCGTCCATTGCTGGTCGCAGCCTCCTTGTTGGCCCCACGGTCTAGCAAGGCTTGCACCACCTCCAGGTGGCCATTCTGAGATGCACTGTTGAGTGGCGTCCATCCATCGTTGCTCGCTGCCTCTTTGTTGGCCCCACGGTCTAGCAAAGCTCGCACCACCTCCAGGTGGCCATACAATGCACTGATGAGTGGCATCCATCCATACTTGTTCGCAGCCTCCTTGTTGGCCCCACGGTCTAGCAAGGCTTGCACCACCTCCAGGTGGCCATTCTGAGATGCACTGTTGAGTGGCGTCCATCCATCGTTGCTCGCTGCCTCTTTGTTGGCCCCACGGTCTAGCAAAGCTCGCACCACCTCCAGGTGGCCATACCAAGCTGCAACGTTGAGTGGCGTCCATCCATCGTTGTTCGCAGCGTCCTTGTTGGCCCCACGGTCTAGCAAGGCTTGGACCACCTTCAGGTGGCCTTTCTCAGCTGCGGAGTTGAGAGGCGTCCATCCAAAGTTGTTCGCCGCCTCCTTGTCTGCCCCACGGTCTAGCAAGGCTTGCACCACCTCCAGGTGGCCATTGAGAGCTGCGATGATGAGGGGCGTCCATCCATATTTGTTCGCAGCCTCCCTGTTGGCCCCACGGTCTAGCAAGGCTTGTACCACCTCCAGGTGGCCTTTCCCAGCTGCAATATAGAGTGGAGTCTGTCCATCGTTGGTCGCAGCATCCTTGTTGGTCCCACGGTCTAGCAAAGCTCGCACCACCTCCAGGTGGCCATACCAAGCTGCAACGTTGAGTGGCGTCCATCCATCGTTGTTCGCAGCGTCCTTGTTGGCCCCACGGTCTAGCAAAGCTCGCACCACCTCCAGGTGGCCATACCAAGCTGCAACGTTGAGTGGCGTCAATCCAAAGTTGCTCGCAGCCTCCATGTTGGCCCCACGGTCTAGCAAGGCTTGCACCACCTCCAGGTGGCCATTCGAAACTGCAACGTGGAGTGGCGTCCATCCAAACTTTTCCGCAGCCTCCATGCTGATTTCATGGCTCAGTTGGTGATTCACACCCTTTAAATCACCGCGACAAGCAGATATATGTAAAGGGGTCCAGTCTAATTGTTTGAGGGCTTCTTCATTCGCGCCACGGTCTAGCAAGGCCTGCACCACCTGCTGGTGGCCATTCTGAGCTGCAATGCTGAGTGGCGTCCATCCATCCTTGATCGTAGCCTCCTTATTGGCCCCACGGTCTAGCAAGGCTAGCACCACCTCCAGTTGGCCATGGTAAGCAGCACTAAAGATTGGCGTCCATCCATCCTTGTTCGCAGCCTCCTTGTTCGCCCCACGATCTAGCAAGGCCTGCACCACCTCCACGTGGCCTTCATCAGCTGCAACGTTAAGTGGCGTCCATCCATTCTCGTTCGCAGCGTCCTTGTTGGCCCCACGGTCTAGCAAGGCTTGGACCACCTTCAGGTGGCCTTTCTTAGCTGCGATATAGAGTGGCGTCCGTCCATCGTTGTCCGCCGCCTCCTTGTCGGCCCCACGGTCTAGCAAGGCTTGCACCACCTCCAGGTGACCTTTCCAAGCTGCACTGTTGAGTGGCGTCGTTCCATTCGTAGTCGCCGCCTCCGTGTCGGCCCCACGGTCTAGCAAGAATTGCACCACCTCCAAGTGGCCTTCGTCAGCTGCAATGTTGAGTGGCGTCGTCCCTTCCCATCTCTCTTTCGCCTCTTTGTCCGCTCCTTCGCCGACCAATCTGACCACCTCTTCCACATCCCCCCTCTCCGCGGCATCGTGAAGCGGCGTGCGAGACATGTTAAGAATGCCACTCTGCGTCTGACGAGCAGCCCTTGGCGCGCCAACTCAGCCGAAGCCTTCTCAACCACTAGCCGGCGCAGTGCAGAAAGAGCCCTCAATTCCGCGCGTCATCCTTTTTCATCGGATACAGTTTGAAGATTCCTTCTGCGCCCCTCCCGGAACTTCAGGGGCTCGGATTGGTCAATTGCCTCCCATATCTTACGTTGATTGGCCTAGGAAGATATTCTGCAGCAACAGCTCCTACCTCTTCGGACCTCTTTGGAGTTTCATCTCATGCTCCAATGAAGTCTTCGCTCTTCGTAGCTCAGCACCAAACATATCATTTGCTCCAACTGCTGGATCGGAATGCATCAGACTCCTCACCAAAACTGCGGAATCGGAGCGGGGTAGGGGTGCATCTCCCCATGAGCGTTCCCCAACAACCCATCTTTCATGTCCTACCGTAGTAATTTGATGCAAGCCAATCACAGAAAGTAAGAATACCTTCTATCGGCGAAGATGCGTGTTATTCGCTTCTGCGGCGTGGACCAAATTCTGAGCGGCTCCGAAGCTCGCCAGCTCATTCGTCCGCAACGAACCTTTCGAGAACATCCTTCCAGAAGAGGAATTCTATCTGAACCAATTAGAGCTTATATCTGCTTCGCGATTCCTGGAAGATGCGCCGAATCAAACCAATCGCGGCAGCTCTAGTGATCTCTTTCTTCTTCG
>JAAMXY010004159.1:0-142961 GCA_019677205.1 Pinguiococcus pyrenoidosus
GGAAGTCCTGCCAGACGCTGTACGCCAGCTGGCCAAGCTGCGCGCCGTCCTTCGGTGGCTTTCGCAGATTCAGCACCGCGCTAAGGCCAGGAGCCCGCGCCTCGATCTCAGCTGATTGGCCCAAGGACCCTCCCACCACTCCCAACATTCCCGATCGCTGCATGGCCTCCTCCTTGGTCAAGCCCGCCCCGACGTGGGAGTGGATTCCGAGCTGTTGCTGCAGCCTGGAGAGCAGCGCCTCCGACCCTTTCACGGAGGTTGCCAAGGTGCCAAACCACTCGCAGAAGCTCACATACTCCACGGCCACACACTGCTTCTCGAGCACCGTGCAGACCTTCTCCGCGGCGCGCACGCAAGCCTCCAACGGATACTCCCTGCTCATTTGATCCTTCCGCGCCAGAAGCTTTCGGCATTCCTCACAGCTGTCCACGGGGAGGTGCTGCGTCGCCGCAGGCGACAGGGCCAGGAGGATGCTCGGGAGCCAGAGGTGCAGAAGAGTCTGGGACGTGTCCAGATCTTGCTTTGGCTGCGCCTTGCGCCTGGCGCGATAGGCCAGAAGCGCCGCCAGAAGCTCCTCCTTGCTTGACGCCGCTTTCGGCGCCGCAGAGAAGCGCAGCATGGGGCTGTGCGCAGCTATGATCGCGTAGTCGTGGATCGGCAATCGCTTCCCGGCCGCTATGGAGTCCGTGATCCACTTCGGGGCCAAAACCGGCCGTCGGAGCTTGGATTTCGCGTACATCTGCTTCTTCTTCGAGTCGGGAAGGTTCGACGCGATGATGTGAGTGACCTGCTTGGTCTCGTAGGTCTCGAAGAAGCCCCCGTGCGCGATGATGAGCGGCCTGAGCACCTCCACCGGCGGCGTCGTTCGGCCATCCACGAAGATGCACACGCCCTCGAAGATGTTGGATGCGCTTTCGGTGACGTCCGCCCGAAACTGGCGCCTCTGCTTCTTGATCTTGTCGCGCATGTACGTGCCGAAGTCGCCTCCATGGTGCTCCACATCGTGGTGCATCTTCGAATCCAGTTTTGGCGGGAAAAAGGCAAACGACTCGAAGCCGCCTTGGTCCCCCACCTTTTCGCTTTTCGCGCTGCTCGGTGATAAAAATAAGAATCGCCTGCGCGCGCTTCTCGATGATAAAAATAAGAATCGCCTGCGCTGCATCCTCTTCTCATCATCACGACGAGTCCATCTTCGAATCTGTCCGTCTGTCCGTCCCACAAGTCCATCCGTCCCACAGGTCCAGCTGTCACAGGCTAGTTGAGGTTCCGCCAATCTGCCGATCCTTCGGCCGAAAGAGTTGAAATAGCAATTGAAGCTTGCGGCTTTGGCGCCCCTCGACCAGTGCATTGGTGCCGCCGTGTTCAGGATGCTCTCTCGCTGCATTGCTCTGCTCTTGGCATTGGCACTGCTGTGCCACGGCGCTGCCGCTGGGCTCTTCGGTGCGGAACCCGTGGGTTTTTGGCGGCGTGCACCGCGGTTCTCACGAGCTTCCCTGTGTTGTAGGCCGCAAGAAGACCGAGGAGGAGGCCCAGGACGGCGCCTTTGCCGCCAGGCGCGGCGTGGAGTACATGCGCGACGCGGCGGGCAACACCAACGAGCTTCGCGAGACGCTGAAGATGCTAGAGGACCCGGCCGTCATGCGGGAAGTGCAAGAGATGATGCGGGACCCGAAGTTCCAGGCCGAGATGGAGAAGCTCACCTCGGACCCGCGCTTCAAGGCCTCCGTGCAGCAGGCAAATGAGCTTCTGGGCGAGACGGCGGCCGCAGACATGCTCGCCGACCCCAGCGTCTACGAGCAGTATCTGCGGATGTTCAGCAGCGAAAAGGAGAACGTGGCCAGAGGCATCAAGCACATGCACCAAGCCCTGGCAGACCCGCAGGAGATGAAGGTGCGATAATTGGGGTG
This sequence comes from Pinguiococcus pyrenoidosus, assembly GCA_019677205.1. Lineage (NCBI taxonomy): Eukaryota > Pinguiophyceae > Pinguiochrysidales > Pinguiochrysidaceae > Pinguiococcus > Pinguiococcus pyrenoidosus. Next base: position 1,908 of record JAAMXY010004159.1, read on the forward strand.
ATGGGAAGATGGAAAGGTGGAAAGATGGAAAGACGGAAAGATGGAAATATGGAAAGATAGGAGGCACTGGAAGACTGGAGGAGGGCGTGAGCGATTTCTGACTGCTCATCCCCAACAACGGTCCCACAGGCAGCGATGGATCTCCTCAACGATCCGGACACCCGGGCAGAAGTCGAGAGAATGATGAATGACCCGGACTTCCGCCGCGAGATGGAGCAGTACACGTCGGGAGCAGACTTCCAGGCGGCGATGAAGAAAGCTCGCAAGCAGGTGCGCGGCAAAACCGTTCTTTTCGCCTCTCGTAAGGCTTCCATGCTCCGCGACGCTGATGCGAACCCCCGTGCGGCCGTGGTAGGTCGATGAGATAATGAAAGACCCAAAGTTGGTGCAGGAGCTTCACTCGCAGATGCGCGAGCTCATGGCCTAGAGGGAGAAAACCCCGTCGGGTCAGGGTCTCTCGTTGCGGCGGCAGGAAGAAGTCTTTGTTGGTTTTTTGGCATCCCGTCGGAGTGATGGGAGGAGCGTTCATGGCGCCAACGTGGGTGGGCTAGCCGAAGCTCGCGATGTGTAGGTACTGTGGGATATCACGGACAAGTCGCAGATCTTCGCGAGGCTGCGGTAGATGCCTCGGGCATCTACTCGCGTTGAAATCGAGGACGGCGCACGGAAGAGCTTTGCAGTTGCTTGCTGCGGAATTGCCTGCATCTGCAGCTGAGACGGCGATCCCAGCTCTTCATTCAGAAGCTTGCGTTGTTCTCAGCTAGCCATCCTTCGTCCTAAGAACGGCGACGTCCTCGCGATACTTGTCAACCTCACGCCCTTCCCACGTTCCTTTTTCTAGCTTGCCAAAGATGTTCTCACGCAGGTGCCTTATGGCCACCTCCTCGTCCGGGGACAGAGCCGACCAGACCGCTTCGACATTCTGCGTCATGTATTTCAGGACGGGCGCACTGACGAGGCACACGGGAATCCGGGACGAGGAGTGGAGGGAGAAGTGCAGCGCAAGCTTCGCAATGTCGAACCCGCGTTCCTTGCAGTAGTCAACGGCCACTCGACACGCCGCGCGAATGTCTCCAGAGGCAGGATGCCAATCGGGCGGGCCTCTCTCGCTCAGAAGGCCCATGCCAAGCGCACACGCGTTGATGACTCCAACTCCCTTGGCCTCCAGCTCCGGCAGCAGATCGACCTCCAGAGACCTGTCGGGGAGACGGGAAATGAGCGTGCGGCTTGTGGTCGTCACTACACGACAGAGGGCTCTTCTCTGCGGGACGCTCCGCCTTACGTGTCGACCAGGAAGTAGTGGCAGTAGCACAAGGACGTGTCAATTTTCACCGAGGACTGGTCGAGCAGCGCCCTGGGAAGGAAGGCTTTAGGTTCCCGTTTTCCTGTGGATCCACACCACCGAAGGCTGCTGATGGAGGTACCGCTGACAGGAGAGAGGGTACCCAGTGACCCCGACGAACTTGGCCTTGCCCTCCTGGCGGCATTGATCAAGCGCGGGAAGCACCTCGTCCAGCACCTGCTCGATGGTGTCGGCAAACTCCGGGTCGTGCACCTGATTGTGTTTTGGAGAGACCGCGTGAGGCGTTCCCATCGCCGAGAAAAGCATAAGTAGCTTTGATACCTGAATGATATCCACATAAGGCAAACGCAGGCGTTCCAAGCTCTCGTCCACGCTCTGCAGTGTCCTAGCCGCCCTGTCATCCAGACCGCCGGTGAGACGCCGCGTTTCCAAGCTCTGCTTCCAAGTACGTACGAGAAGTCAAACATCGTGGCAACGTCTCGGTCGTAGCGACAGGCCTTGGTCCCAATGTAGTACGCCTGTGGAGGCACTTCCTGAAGCACGTCGCCCAAGATCCGCTCGGCCCGACCTTGCCCATACCAGACAGCCGTGTCGATGAAGTTCACGCCGCAGCGCAGAGCATAAAGCACGGCAGCCTTGGCTTCCTCCTCTTCAAAGGCCTCGTAGAAGCCTCCAAAAGCCGAGGTGCCGATGCCCAGCAGCGACACGACCATGCCCGTCTGCCCCAGCGGACTGTACAGCATCTTGCGCACGGCGCTCTCATCGTGGAACCCGCGGACGAACGTCGGTGGCAAGCGCTGCGAGCCCGGGATGCGCATGCCAGGCCAGGGCTCGTCGCCCGGGCCCAAGTACTTCGCTTCGGCCGCCGACTCCATCGAAAATCCGGTGAAGATCCACAAAGAACATCCTTTGGGGCCTCAAGCGCCAATCTGGTGACAGATCTCGAAAAGAGGACAGAGGACAGAGGACAGAGGACAGAGAACAGAGAACGAAAGCTACGAGAATACCTCAAGAATACGAGCGGGCGTAGCTTTCATGCGGTTTCCTGCGAGAAACGCGTGTCAGTCTTCCTCAGCTGTGCTACAACCGAATCTCAGTTAAATTCTCGCTTGGCGCCCTTTTTGGCGCCGAAGATCGCAAACGCCGCGCGTCGCGCTGGTGCTCCGGCCACCTCGGCCTCGCCCACTTCTCGACGAAACCAAAGGACCGCGCGAGTGCTGCGGGCGCGGCGCTTCGCTCCGCGCGCGGCATCGCCTCGTCTCTGTCCGCAGAAAGTCGGCCCGAACCACGGCCAAGATGGCTGCACCATGCTCGCCTTGCGACGCTTGAGCGCGCTTGAAACGGCCCGACTGCGACGATAACGATCTGGGTACAGAATGAGCGGCTTGCCACACTGTTTCCCCTTCACTGGGGAGACGGCGGCGCCGAGAATCCCGCAAGACCAAGTGCCCATGCTGCTCCAAGTGGCGGTGAGTGGCCACAAACGCCATGCCCTTCCCCCAATTCGGCGCTGAATAGACACTTCTGTATCCAGAGAAGACGGCGGCGGAAGAAGGCGCTGCCAAAAGGCTGGCATGGCGCCGCAGCGGAGGTACTCAAGCCAGATACGGGAGGGAAAGGCTGGGGTTCGAGGCTCACAAAGCCCTCGCACCGCTCGACAGGAGATGAAAATGGTGCTCACGTGGCTGGCAGAGCGTGAATCATTTCTCGAAGAGGTAAGAAGAGCGTTTCTCAAGGTTTGATGCGGCGCCGTCCATTGCTCAGTGGCGTCTGGGGTCGACGTAGGTTGGCAACACGCTGCGGAGACACCTTCCGGACGGCACGGAGCTCCGGAGCTCGATGCCCCAGCCCTTGGACGTGCAAAACATCTCGGATGACATCATAAGTCCGCAGCCGACACCCACCGAGGAGTTCGTGCCCACCCCGCCCACGCATGGGATGCCGTCGCTGCCGAGAGCCGGAGCAAATCCCGCAGGCTTGCCTGCCCCGCCCTCCGGGCTGCACATGCTGGACGACCATGACGATCTTTTTGACATGTTTTCGGAGGATGATCCATTCTTTGGGGGAATGCTCGACGTGGGCGACGGCGACGTCGTTGGGCTTGGCGCCGCACCGGCGTTCGACCTACCTCCGGAACCGTCCGCCGTGCCAGATCCGGCGCAAGCGCCTCCTCTCCCCCTTCAATCGGCGAATCGCATACAGGCGCCCTTGCCGCTGCCCAAGTCGAAGCGGACAAAGCGTGCGGGAGGAAGCTCCACAAGTCACTCAAAGGGGGCCAAGGCGCGGGGAGGAGGCGGGTCTCCGCGGGAAGCTTCTCGCGACCTCGAGGGAAAGTCGGTGAAAGTGCGGGTGCGCTGCTCCGGGCTCAATGGGACGTCCCTGCTCGACGCGCTTCTGCCCGCGGCACCGTTCTCAATGACCGCAGGAGCGGGAGGGGCCGCGAGGCAGTCGACCAAGCAGTCCAACGCCAAAGACGTCGCAAAGCCGGCCCCGAAGCGGAGGCGAGAACGCAAGAAGGACCGGACGAAGCAAGCCAAAGCGAAGCTCCGGGCTTCGGAAGCTCTTCCGTCGAAGCAGGAGCAAGGTAAAAGGGACTGAAGAGAAAGGAGGTTGCCGTGGTCCATTGCTAACATGACGTTCTGTCCATTGAAGAACTGCTGAAGCTCCACGAGGCGGAGGATAGCTTCATCGATGGAGAAGCTCGTGCCGAGGCGCTTTGGAGTATGCTCGAGGTACCTTCTTTCTTTTTGGCTTCCGCGTGCGCGTGCTTTGCTTTTGCATGACGCTAAATCCCCCTTCTGAAGGCGACCCGATTCTGGCCACCGTCGAAGCGCACGATTCCCGATCCAAAGCTTGTTCAGGAGGCCGAGGAGCTCCTGCGCACCTGCCGGAATCGAAAGCGGAGCATTCGAGATGTCTATCTGTCGGGCCCTCCGTCAAGTGCGCCGACGCGCGCCGCTTGGGAGCTGCGCTGTGAGCGCCTCGTCAGTGGTCTGATGCCGCTGACCTTGAAGGGGACGCCGATGGACGAGAGGGACGACACGTTCGAGTCCGGCGATACCACGGAGGAAGACACCTCGGACTTTCCCTTTCCCGTCACGCCTCTGATTGCGCGACGGATGACAGCGTGGGAACGTCACGAGGCCTTGCAAAGGCTTGCTAGGTTGGTGGTCAAAGGGATTCCGAAAGGCTCAACCGGCGTCCTAACACAAGCACCTGCTCAGGAAAGGATATCTTGCGGATTTAGAACTGGAAGATGACATAGTGCTTGTGGAAGGTGGGCAGCGCTCTGCCGCCGCTCCGACGCCCGCCGTGAAGGTGGAGAAGCCCCAGACGGCGCCTGAGGAGAAGCCCTCGGAAGCGAAGAAGCCGCTGCAGGTTGCGATCCCTGTCTTTCGAGGGAAGGTGATTGATAGATCTAGTCCCGGTGCACCCTCTCTCGGAAGCGCCAGTCCACGGGGGAAGCTTGTCCCGCTAGGTAGCCCGGTGGTCAAGCCTGAGAAAGGCGCGGGATCTGTGAGCGGGGCCGGAGCCGCCGGGCCAGAAAGCACCAAGGCAGGGGAAGGCCCCTCGCCGGCCAAGTGTAATATAGAGGGCGAGAAAGCTTCCGCAGAAGACGCATCCAGAGATGCGACTAGTGCAGCAGAGAATGGGCAGCCTGGCAAAGCGACCAGGTCCCGGATCGACGTGATTTTTCCGCATGGGACGGATGCCGCAATGGCCTTGCCCAGGTAAGCAGCTCGTGTTCTGCCAAGCCGGGCTGCCGCGATGCGCTGATCCCACCACACCCACAGAGCGACGGCAAGGTACGGGGTTCTCTTGGACAAGCAGGCGTCCTCCATGGCGATGGTGCTGAGCGGCATCTATGAGGAGATGAAGGAAGCGCAGGAGAAGTACGGGAGCCTGGTTGGGAATGGCAAGAATCCTAGCGCTGCGCAAAAGAGGGTTAAGAAGGAGAGCGGCAGCAAGCGAAGATCCTCGGAACCCAAGGTCAAGGCAGTCAATGGTTTGTCGGAGGAGAAAATTTTGGAGAAGTACAAGCGATACGAGGCGCTGGTCAAGGCGCGGGGCAAGAAGAACGGCAGCAATGGCCAGGCAGAGGCTCCGACATCTGCATCCGTTGCCAGTTTCAACGCGGGGGAACTGCAGTTGCAGGCGCGGAGTGTCGGACCCAACAGTTTGCCGTGGTAGACTGCTCTGCCGCGTCTCGAATGCGCCCCAGACTCTCAGACCGTCTGCACCGTTTGACGATGGTTTGTCCTGTAGAAATGAGTTCACAAATCGGAGCGATTGCGTATCGCGAGCGACCTCAGGAGCAACTCATCCTCGCAGCTCGCTAGTGCACAGTCCACCCGGCAGCAGCGTTGACGTATAGCCACAACTCCCGTGGCGTCTTCTCAGAGGTGCCAAAGCCTGATGGGAGTCTCGGCAAGCAGAAAGACAGAGCATAGACAGGCTAGCAAGGCTACATCAGAAAGGCACTTTGACGTGATGGTTCCTCTCAGCCAACGGCCTCAAGTCTTCTCTTTCCAGCGCTTCTCTCATCCTTCTCTGCTGCGCAGAGGTTGGAGGCACTGGTCGATTCTATCGGACAGACAAATCAGTGCGGCTTTCTTTCTTGCTTCCGATATCATCTCTTCATCTACACCCTTGGTCCTCTGTGCCCTTCGCCGAGGCTCGGTGTGCTCCAGGCCCGACGATGCTATGCAGGAGCTGCCGAAGCGCGCACACAGGCGCGGGTGCAAGACTTCCCAGGACTTGCACCGACTGTGACTCGATACTGGTCATGCGTCCAGAAGCATCGCGTCCAGAAGCATCGCGTCCAGAAGCATCGCGTCCAGAAGCATCGCCTTCTCCTGATGTCTGCGAGCTTTTTCTGCTCTAGCCTCCTTTCCGACGCGTTTCCCTCCGATGCAGAACAACAAAGCAAAGCAAAGCAACGCAGACCAAAGCAGACCAAAGCGAGCGGTAAGAGTCACAGAGCGTTGCGCGCCAGCCACCGGGAAACTCTGGAAGAGGGGATGGGCGCATCTCACTGGCCTTCGCCAACTGAAGCTTCTCTGATGAGCGGTTCCTGGCGCCTCTTCTTCTCCTTCTGCTGCACTTGCGCTGTGCTCGTTTGGTCGTCCTCTCCTTGGGCAGTATCGGAGAGCGCCAGCAAGGCTTCGTTGAACACAGTCTCGTCCGCAATCTCGCCCAGCGTCAAACTGATCTCCACCTCGGCTTCTTGTGCGCTCTTTTCCGTCTCCGCGCCTTGCTCGTCCGCTTCCAAAGCCATGTCCACGCGCAGGTCCGACGCATCACCGGACCGCACGCGCTCCTCCAGCTCTTCGTTCGCCTGGCTGATGAGTGGGAGGAACTTCTCCACCTTGTCCAGAAGCGCCGATCGCGGCAACGCCGGGCCCCGCGCTGCGCAGGCCAAGGAGTGGCCACGGGGCAAGTTGGTGCTCTCGAGGCTTCCGCTGCTCCGCTTCTTTGGAGAGCTGTCCTGCAGGTGCGACATCGACCCGGCTTTTGGCGGGAAATCGGACACTTTAAAGGCGTCCGCGCAGAGAGCCAGCAACGACAAACCAATCCGTAACGGCACTTTCGTCCCTCTCTCCGCTAATTTTGACATTGTCAATGTATGGAATGCCAATATAGGGCTCATCTGATCGCTTGCTTTGCCAACAAGTCCGTAAATCCAGTTGATAAATAGAATAAGATATTGAATTCGCTTGGAGATGCGTGGGAGTCGATGCGTGGGGCCCAGCTGAGCACAAAATCCTTTCAAACAGCCGCAAAGTCTGCAAAGTTGTGCATCTGGGCGTCGCTTCGGCCTCCACCGTGTCATTCTGAGACGCTCATTTTGCAGCGCCACAGGGCGAAGGGACGCGCGCGCTTTGGTTTGAAATTGCTTTGGCGGGAAAGACCGTTTTTCTTTTTGTAGCTTCTGATGAATAGCGAGCAGCGCTTCGTGGAGAAAGCGGTGTGTGGACGCCACTTGCGCACCGTGAGCAGCGTGAAGTTCAGTCTCGATGGCCGACTGCTCGTGAGCGGCGGCGCAGACGGCGTGGCCAAGCTGTGGAGAGGCTCGGACGGCAAGGAGTTGAGCGTGATGGACGGGCACTCACAGGGCATCAGCGACGTGGCCATCAGCAACGACGGCAGCGTCGTGGCGACCGCGAGTGACGACCGCTCGGTGGGCATCTGGGACACGGAGACGCGGACCAAGATCCACTCGTGCAGTGGCCACACGTCCTACGTCTTCTGCGTCCGCTTCAATCCGCGGTGCAACCTGCTTGCGTCCGGATCTTTCGACGAGCACGTGAGGTTCTGGGACCCTCGGACTGGTGCGTGCTTGGAGGCGATATTGAAGACTCCGGGCAGGTGGAGAGACTAACGCGACGGCGGCAGGGACGTGCGTGCGGCAGATCGCGGCGCATTCGGACCCTGTGACCTCGGTGGATTTCAATGCGCGGGATGATGGTGGGACTTGCGCTGGCCGTCTCGAAGGACTTTCTGGCACCTCACGGACTCTCCGATCTCCGTAGATGCTCGACTAGTGAGCAGCAGCCACGATGGCCTGATGCGCATCTGGGATGTGGGATCCGGACTCTGCATCACGACGCTCTTCGCTGAAATGACTCCGGTGCGCTCACCAACACCATCCTTGCAGAAGCACGCTGGAACCGCGCGGCTCACTCGGCAGGAGAATCCTCGCTTCGTAGGCAGTGAGCTCGGTGCGATACACGCCGAATGGGAGATACATTCTGAGCAATACGTTGGACTCGAAGATCCGGCTCTGGGACTACGCCAACCCCACCAAGTGCGTGAAGCTGTACAAGGGCCATCTCAACGAAAAATACTGCTGGTACGAGTGGACTGCGCCTTTCACAGAGCCATCAACGGGAGCAGAACCTCACTTTTCCTCCTGGCGTTCCACAAAGCGTCTCGGATTTTGCCGTGGCCAGCGTGAAGATGGTCGTTAGCGGAAGCGAGGATGGATGCATCTATCTCTGGGATCTGCAAACTAGAAAGCTGCTTCAGGTGAGATCCTTGCGGCTGGTTCAGACCAAGCCGTTGGGTACACTATTCTCGTTTCTTGACGACAAGAGAGAAGCTAACGGAAACTCCGTCTTCGCTGCGCAGCGTTTGCGAACCGGCACATCTGTTGTGCTTTCTGTGGCAACCCATCCGAAGGCGGACATCATCGCTTCGGGCGGCGGAGGAGGGGACAACGTGGTCCAGCTCTGGGAATTTCGATACAGAGACGAGGGCGAGAAGCCCTCCGAGAGAATACAGCAATCAGATGCACAACCCAGCGAGAGTATGAAGCAAGAGGATCTCGCGGTTGCTACGAGTGCGGTGGTGGCAAGTTCGACGGCAGCAGCACACGTGACGCCACAGCAAACATAGTGATCATCGTTCCTCTTCAGCTTGTCCCTTTTCGTCACTGTCTTCAGCTTCGACGCCATACATGAGAAACTTGCTGAAGCTCTTGAGCGCATCGGTTCCTCGGACCTGACGTCGTTGTTCGATTTGGGTTAGGCAGCGTGAGCGGGGAGGCATTGCATGGCGCAAGCGAAGCACGAACCTCAGCGTCCAGCAGAGGGAGCAGGACGACGTGGAAGTCTTCATAAAGGTCAAAGATCTGCCCGAGGTACTTGTCCTGCATTCTCTTCCTCGCAAGAAACTTGGATACGATGGACTTGCACTCCGGCCCCATGTCCGCCTTGGCGCCTTCGAACCAGCCTTGCAGATCCTCCACCATCTATCATTGCATGGTACATGATCATGGCGTCAGTTTCCCACGAGCTGCGCAGCTAAGGCACCACAAGCAACAGCGAATGGGCACGCACCTGGTCCGGGAAGAGAACTTGATTGACCACGATGTTGTGAGTATCAATGCCGAACTTCGTGAGCTCCTGCACCAGTCACGACGGTAAGACTCTGTCTTGCGACCATCGACCAGTGCGGATGGTCGGTCGGTCGGTCGGTCGGTCGAATTCTCGCTACCTGCACAAGTCTCTCGGTTTCATAGAGACTTAGGAACTCCGGGATGCAGACGCAGACAAAAGTCGTCCGCTCTGCGTCCTTGAACAACGTGTTCACGCGCGCGATCACCTAGGGCAGTGACAGTTGCGGCGCTGAGCATCTTCTTTCGACACCCATTCCTTTTTTTGGAGTTTGTTGCGTACGTACCTCGCGTGTCTCTTCAAGACGGCCGAGCAGCATCTCATGTGGAGGCATCTGCTGCCCCAGCATGGCCGACACCTGATTGAAGAGGCCCCCGAAGCGATTCTTCAGCGCCACAATCTTGCCCACCGCCTTCTCCAGCGTCGTGGGGAAGCTGAGCAGCCTCAGCGTGTGTCCCGTGGGCGCGGTGTCGAAGACCACCACGTCATAATCCATGCTCTGCACCTGGCGCATGAGCTCTGCGAAGCTCATGGCTTCGTCGATGCCGGGAATGCTGGCGGCCATGTCCATGAGAAAAGCCTGGATCCCCTGCCCTTCCTCCTCCGTGCCTCCCTCGGCAGCCACCAGCTGCTGCTGGAAGTCCTCCATGGCGCTGGCCGCCTCGATCTCCATGCAGAACAGGTTGTCAAAGCCGTTGACCAGCGTCGGCTCTCTGCCGAACTTCTGCGCAAAGGCGTCGCTCAAGTTGTGCGCGGGGTCCGTGGAAATCACCAGGACCGAGCTGCGCACAGAAGCGAGAGCCACCGCGGTGGTGCACGACACGGTGGTCTTGCCCACGCCCCCTTTCCCACCGACGAACACCCACTGCAGCTCCGGCATGTCCATCAGATTGCGCAGCGTGGGCTCCAGATCCTCCGCCTCATCAAGGCCCGCCACCAAGGCAGTGCTCTGCGCCATGGTCTGCGGATGTTCGAATCGCACGCGCACCAGAGCCAAGCGTCGCAAACGGAGGCAATCCAAGGCAATTTTCAGTGGAGAGGAGAGGAAAAGAGAGGAGAGGAGGGGAGAGGATCTCAAAAAAGAAAGAAGAGAGGCGAATGGAGGCAGCAGGTCAGCTGATGCTTTTGGGGACTTGTGGGTTTGTTTTGATCATTCGCCACTTTCCAACTTTCCACCTTTCCACTAGGATTGCTTCTGATATTTCACTATTCATATTTAAATATTTTGTTTCGATATCGATCCTATATGAATTCATAAACTTCTATACAAAGAAAAGAATTAAAAATATTTTGAAACTATTAAATCCGACCCTCAATACTTTATCTGTACCATAAACTCATAACATGATTTTGCAATGATGAAAACCTTTTTGGTGGAACCCCTCCGAATTCCATGCGAGAGCACTTTTTTCGTTTGGGGCTTTTGTGCGGTTGTATCCGAAGAGGTTGTGGTCTGCGGCAGTCGCAGTCTCAAGTGGTCATGACTGACTTTCTCCAGCGCCTCGGCCTGGTGCAGAAGCCGGACCCGAAGGAAGAGGCGCGCAAATGGAAGCGCGAGATGACGAGACAACAGCGCGTGATGGATCGGGAGATTCTGTCCATTCAACGAGAGGAGCAAAAGATGCTGAAAGAGGTCAAACGACTGGCTGAGAAGGGCCACGCGACCGGCGCCAAGCATCTGGCGAAGAACATCGTGCAGGCGCGCAACACCATGGACCGTCTGCGCCTGGCCAAGACGCAGATGAACAGTGTGTCCATGCAGCTCCAGTCGCAGCTCGCCGTGTTGAGGGTCTCCGGCGCCATGAACAAGAGCGCCGAGGTTATGCAGCAGATGAATGACCTCGTGAAGCTGCCGGAGCTGCGGGAGACCATGACGGAGATGGCGCGGGAGATGGAGCGCGCGGGCCTCATTGAAGAGCTCACGACCGATGCGCTCGAGTCGCTGGACGACCCGTCCACCGAGGAGCAGGCGGACCAGGAGGTAGACCGCGTGCTGCTGGAGATCACCGGAAGGGTGTTGGACGACCTGGGGGAAGAAGCAAAGGGCACGCAGGCGCCTACGGCGACGCCTGCGCAGACAGAGCCGGAGCAGGCCACGGAAACGGTGAGCACGCGGATGCACTTCGGTTGCGCCCCCCTGTGCCTCGTGCAGTGCTAATTCATCGTTGCTGTCGATATTACAGGATCCCGAGCTAGAGGAGATGAAGGCAAGACTGGGCGCCTTGTAGATCAACGCGAGGATGTGGCGGTGCAGTCCGGAGGAGGATTTAGGAGGAAGGATTCCATTGCGTCGAGTGCTGCTTTCAGAATGTGAATTGATCAAGTCAGCCTGACTCATGCACGGCGACTCCGCTGCACATGTTATGGAATCTCGACTCTCCTCACGGCGGCTCCTCGCGGCGGCTCCTCGCGGCGGCGAGCATCCGCTTCAGCGAGTCGCAAGCCCAAGCTTCTTTCGCAGGATCAGGACGGCGTCCCTTGTCGACGGCGGCAAAGACTGGATCTCTTCGAGCTTCAGCATCTTCACCTTGCGCATGATCTTCTTTGTTTCCGCGTCAAGATTGGCCCAGCGCTCTCCGTCATCGAACAATGAGGAGCCAATCGAATCGGATGAGTACGAATAGCTAGCGGCCCATGGATCTTTCGCTCTTTTCGCGGCCTGCCCGCCTTTCCCCTTCACGCTGGGTCCCAAGCCAAGGCCATCCTTCACGACAGCTTTCAAACTTGCCGCCGAGCTTCGCTTGTTGGGCAGCCCGGCTAGCTTCTCAACCTTCTGCAGTCCCTTTCTCATGTCCATGTCGCCCGTGGAAGAGCGTTGCTGCCCTTTCGACAGTGAACTCCCATACGAGAGATCGTCACTCTCCGACGCACTGGAGTTTGTAATCGTGAGGAGGTGGTCAGTGGATCGATGAGGAAACCAAGCACTCCCTCTTTGTCTCTCTTTGTCTCTCTTTGTCTCTCTCACAAGAACACCACCATACCTTTCAGGTGTGAGCTCGAAGGAATGCTCCGACTGCTGCGGTTTCGTCCCTGGCGAATTTGCCGTCGCAGCCTTGGTTGCCCAGGAGGTCCTTGTCGCCTCCCTCGGTCTTGCTGACAACTTCTGCCCGCTCGACTTCCCGGGGGAGCGTGGTAAGTGTGGCTGATGTTCACACAAAGCTTGACGATGATTGCCACCCGCCGAAGCCGCCGTCGCCTCCACCGGCATTGGAGTGTCCGACAGGTCCTGCTGCTCGTCGTCTTCCTCGTCGTCTTCCTCGTCGTCATTGGAAGATGCTCCTTGTGTGTGCCCTTGCTCGAGATCCTGCCCATCGGCGTCGCTTTTGGTGATCACCCGTGTCCCTTTTCCCCTCCGGAGAGCCAGTCCTGAGAAGCTTGCAGCAGCACGAGCCGGGTCCTCGGCCGGCTCAACACGATGCGCGGGTGAATCCGCATGCACGCTCGCTAGGATGTTCTCGAGGAGCAGGCGCGAAGAGGCCGGCAGTTCGGACAGCCCATCAGCTCCAGTGGCACCCGTACTTTCGTCCTCTGTTGATAGCCCCTGCCCCACTTTCTGGTTCTTCCGCAGCAGCCACTTCAGTGCTTGGCTGAGGTTCGTAGCTTCTTCCTCACTTCGACGCCTGTCCTCGACTTCGGCTGTCAGCTCCTGTCTCAGCGCGTCGAGGGCTTCGAGGCTATGCAGATGATGATGTTCGATCTGCGCATGCCATCGATTGGCGGCCACCACGAGATCATCGACGTACTCGACGAGCTGCGAAGCGGACGCAAAGTCTTGAATGACCGGAAAATCCGCCTCACCATCCACCGGTGCTCTTCCCTTCACGCGCGCAAACAAAGCTTCCAGCTTTGGCAGTTTGCAAGATTGCGCTGAGTGGCGACGCTCCGCCGCTCTCCAGGCTTCGATGGCTTTCGCAAGATCCGGCTGTCGAGAAGGATTTGTGGCCGCCGATGGGTCCCGACTACGGCTGCCGTTGCCTCCCCAACATCGTTGCGGCCCTCGAGCCTCTACACGCTGCGTTGCCTCCTGAAGCTCCAGCTGAAGCCGGCGCTGCGCCTCGAGACCCTCTCGGTACGACTGATGCATCTCATTCCCAATGGCGTTGAAGGCTTCGAAGAGATGCTGACTCAGTCTCGCGAGGCGATCGGGGGCCCAATGCTCGAGGCTCTGGAGGGCGTCGGCCCCTCCTTCCTCCGTTCGCTTCGCGAGTGCTTCCACTCGCCCGAGACCGCAAAGGATCGCAGCGTGAAGCTTTTGGTCTGGCGTCATGAGTGCGCCAGGGTGCTGCTTCAGCTTTGTGATCACGTGCTCGTACTGCAGCTTCTGGCGCTGCAGCTGACTCTGGTGCGACTGCTGCAAGCTCGCGAGCCTGGCCTGCAGGTTGGCACACAGGTGCGCGTAGTCGATTTCTTCATTCTTCACCGGCGTCGAGCTGACTTGCATACACCTGGACGCAAACAGAAGGGTCGAAAGCGTTTCCTGCTGACAGCATTGCGCCGGCCCAACGCAGGCGATCAGAGCAGTGCTTGCGGTGCCCCCCAGGGAATCCTGCAGCAAGCGCGTGAGCTTGCTGTTCCGATACGGAATGTGTGCACAGTCGTGCGACGACAGGGCCGCAATGACGTTCCCCAGCGCTGACAGGCTTGAGTTGATGCTCTTGGTCTCGTGCAGGCGCTCCTGTTTGGAGCCAGCGACTCTGCCGCGCCCAGCTCTTCGAACGCGCTCGGATCCAGCAAGGTCGATGAGGAGGAGCTTGGACCTGAGCTTCCCCTGCACGCTCACTGCCGCGTCGATCTCAAGGGCTGCTGGGCGCTGCTCCACAGTTACCGTCAGGATCGTATGGGATCTTGACGACGTGGTGTTGAGCGCAGTAGCCGCCAGCGCCCGGTACTGCAGCCCGAGGTTGACAATTGCCTCCGCTTCCTCGTAGGTCCTCACGACAAACTCACTGAGGCCCTCAACGTAGAACCCTTTGTCCGTGGACTCCCTGATACACAGATTGGCGTTCGTCGGTCCGTGCGCAGCTGCAGAGCGCGGACTGGAGGCCCCGGAGGCCAAGAGGTCCTGAATCGTCTCTCGATAGATCTGGAGGAAAGACACGGTGATGCCGACTGGTCCATGCGAAGCTCTGTCGGCGAAGGCGAAGACGTCTTTCAGGGCCCTCGGCACGATGCCTGCGCTTTCCTCGGTGACCGTCTCGAGGATCCCCATGGTGTGCGTCTTTCCCGTGCCCGTCTGGCCATAGGCAAAGATGGTGCCATTGTAGCCCTGAAGCATGCGCTGCACGACGGGTCTCGCAAGCGTCTCATAAACTTCTGTCTGCGTCGCTCTGGGGCCGAAGCCGTAGTCAAAGTAGAACACTCGCTGCCTCTGCGTCGGCTGCAGAGCCACGTGGACCTGCGCCACTTCCTTTTGCGCCGTGGCCTCCCTCGGGACCACCCGGACGACCGGCTGGAACGGGCGATTGGCAGGCATCTCGTCGCGGAAGGGAGGTCTGCATCTCAGGCCCACTTTGACTCTCCCAGACTGCAGAGAAAAGGGCCGCGGAGCCGCAGCGGCTCGTCTCCGTCTGCCAAGGAACTTGCCTCTGGGCGGAGCGGACGACGCGCGTCGGCTGTTGCCCCACTGGCGCCCTCTCTTCTGCACCCGAATGAGTGACTGGCCTGCCCCGGGAGCTCTCCTCCTCGAACCAGTGGGGCCTGCGCTGGTCGCAGGAGACGAGTCCACGGAGGGGACGGACGGAACGGAGTCCTCTTGGGAGCTGTAGCCGCTGTGGCAGCTTGGGGGCGTCCACATGTTCCGAAGCAAGCCTGCTGTACTTTATGAAGTCATTGGTGTGAGTGAAAGGCGCAAAGAGCGACGCGGACGCCACTGGAGTGCAAGACAGGCCAGGCCGTCTGCACTGCAATATGGCCGAACATACCGCAGGAGCAATTGTCGGAACAGAACTGCAGTGATCAAAACAAGAGTCATGCGTTTCTGCATGGATTGCTAAGCCATATTACGCGCATTTCCTTTTTCAATTTTTGGACCTTCGTAGAACAGCGGCGTGAATCTTTGGCTCTTGCTCAGCAGCCTCAGAACTCAGAACCAACCCCTGGAACATCCTTGCGTTGCCAGAGGATAGAAGATCAAAGGTCGCGGCTTCCGTTCTCGGCAGCAGTCGTCAGTCGTCCTTCCTGATTCCTGATTCCTGGTCTTCAGGGGAAAGGCACGCTTCTGAGCTTCATTGGACCAAGGAATTGAATTGTCCGAGATTCGTCCTTGCTGTACGGCTGTTGTACTCGCCCAGGGATCGCCGAAGGATCGCTCCAGAACCTTCCAGGCTTCCACAGGCGGAGTATAGGGGCCTTTCGGCACGTGTGCCCGGCTTCCATCGCACACTCTCATTGGCTGGTGGCATTTTCGCCGGGGACGCAAGCTCCTGACGATCCTTGCTCCGGCCTTGTTTGCAGGCTGGACAGGGAGATTCTGACGAGGCGATTTGGCTTTTTGCTCCGGCCGTCATCAAAGCGTGAAAGAGTGAAAGTGTGCTTGGGATCAAGGAAGGGGGGTGGGGGGACAGCTGACAGCTCGACAGCTGCACGTCCAAGGCGGACAACTGGGCTTCAGAGCTTCCATCGCAGAACAACGCGCGCTGCTACGGTCCCTCACTGCCACTCGGCGCTTCCTGCGGCGTCGCTACTGCACGAGCCGTTCACGCCGTCGGCGGCCACGAACACGTCCCGGAGCACTAGTTTCCAGTGGCGAAGACGAGTTCTGCGACGGAAAAGGTTCACCAGGCTGGAGCGCTGAGGCTTCTTGCGTGTCTCGTCCCAGAGTCGCGGTTTCCCACGCAAGATGGCGGAAAGTACCCAATGCACGCACGGCGTCTGGGACTGCGAATACCCGGACCGACCAGAGAATGCGGCGTGCGCCGCCTACGACGGTTCGTCCAAGTCTCCAGAAAGGAAGTCTCGCCGGTGTTGCTCTGCATCTTACCGCAGTCGCCGCACTGCCGGGCCATGCAGGGGAATACGAGGACATCGAGGGACGTGTGTGGCTCCCGGTCGTCGCGGGCGTCGTCATGTGCTTCATGGCGTTCGTCATCGGAGGAAACGATGTAAGATCAGTCCAGCTGATGAACCGCTTCCGAAGCGCCACTTCACCGAATCATGCTCTAGGTAGCCAACGCGTGGGGAACATCTGTCGGCTCCGGGGCGATCAGCTTGCGCGCAGCAACCATCACGGCCGGTGAGGAAAGCGAGTGGCCAAACTTCTGGGGATGCTTGGGCTGAAGGGAGATTTTGTAGGACTCTTCAATTGGATCGGAGCCGCGCTTCTTGGCACGGGTGTGTCCAAGTCGATCCAGCATGGCGTGACTGACGTGGAAGCGGAGGATTGCTTCGCCTGCGGCTACTGCAACTCAGACATGACTGTCTTCTACTTCGGCATGTTTGCCGCGCTGATCAGTGCGACGGTACGCTTGCTCACGGCCATTGCCTGGGAGCTGACTCTCGCTGACTTGTCGACATGCGCCTTGGGACGTAGATCTTCCTCCTCCTCGCGACCTTCACCAGCATGCCAGTCTCGACGACGCATGCCATCGTCGGAGGGGTCGTTGGAGTGGCTTTGAGCGCAGTGGGGGCCCACTGCTTGGACTGGGGTGTTCGGCAGGGGCTGTCTGGCATCATTCTCTCTTGGGTGACTTCACCGCTGCTGGCGGGAGCATTTGGCATCATCACCTACGAGCTGAGCTTCAAGTACATCATAAACGCTGAGAATCCTCGAGAACGAGCTTTGTTCATGCTGCCCATCCTCTACGGGCTCTCGTCTTTCATCATGTTCTTCCTTCTCTTGGACAAGGTAGACCTTGGCGGAAATCGTGGGCGTGTCTGCATGCTGGGGTCCATCCTCATTCCTGACGCGTTGCTTGCTCTCTACAGTTCGAAGAGTCCGCAGATGAGCCCACCTGGATTTTGTTGCTTGGATCGATCGGCTTCATGCTTGTCGTCATCTACATCACTCGCGTCGTCATCGTTCCAAGGGTACGGCGACACGATGCTGTAGCTCGTGATCGAGGAGGCGGACGAAGCTGACGCCGTGGTCGATTCCACCTCCTCCAGGTCAAGGCTGGTATGCCATCCCAGCATCCAGACGGAATGGCCGAGATGCCGGATCCGAGCACACTGTGGGGCAAGCTGGTGTACTTCTTCAGCAACAAGAGCGAGGTTCGTTGCAGCATCCGTTTCACGTCCACCAGCGCTGCCCTCACCCCGAGTCGCCTTCCGCCACTTCCAGCAAGAACGTAGCGATGCACTCAGCAGAAGCATCCGCCGAAGCAACGAATTTGATGGGGAGGGCGGGATCGAGCTCAAGGAGGACGGCACCAGCGAAGTAAGTTGGACTGTGGTCCACTTCCGGAAATCCCGCAACTGAGGAGAATCTAATTGTGCAACGCAGCGGCGAGCCCGCCAGGATGTCAACAAGAAACTACTCAAAGCGAAGGACGTTGGCCTCGAGGAAGCCGAGGCGATTGAGAAAGCGTTCTCCGCGGAGCAGAAGGACGCCATCTACGTTTTCCGATACTTGCTCGTAAGTACGAGAGCTCGCGCAGGGATTGTGCAATCAATCGCTCACGACCCACACGCATAGGTGTTCAACGCTTGTATGGAGTCTTTTGCACATGGCACGAACGACACAGCGAATGCGGCGGCTGCATATTCCGTGGTGCTTGCCGGCTACGAACATGGCCTTCACGAGTGTGACGTGACGCCGTCCTCACGGTGGGTCATGGCCCTGGCGGGGTTCTTCATCCTCCTGGGGATCACCACCATCGGCTACCGGGTCATCAACACCATCGGGTCGAACATCACGCTGGTCAACTACCAGCGCGGCTGGTGCATGGAGTTCTCGTCAACGCTTGCGGTTTTGGTCGCGACGTGGTTCGAGTTCCCAGTCTCGACCACCCACTGCCAGATCGGTGCTGTCGTTTTCGTGGGCATCGCCGCGTTTGGTCCCATACGAGTCAGTTGGTCGCTGCTGGCGCAGATCGGCGTTTCCTGGCTGATCACCGTGCCGTTCTCCGGAATGCTGGCGGCTGCGCTGATGATGATCTTCCGGGAGATCGTGCGAAGGTGAAGCACCCGTCCGTCCCCCTCAGTAGAGGCTCTTGTGGATCGCGTGCACGGCAGACAGCGGTAGTGACGAAAGCAAGGAAAACCGAAAGTGTCTTGAACGCGGACGGCAACTTATTCAGAAGCTAGCCTCCGTTCACTTGCTAGACGGGTTGGGGTCTTCAGAAGCTTCAGCAGAGGGAGCCGACACGTCTTTCGCTGGCGCTTTCGCATGCTGCACCGGCTCTTCGCGGAAGGAGAGTCCGACGGTCTTGCCGTCGAAGGTTCGCCCGCTGATTGCTCGATACGCCTAGTGACACGACACGACAAGACATGACATGGTGGGGGATAGAACGTCTCGTGAGCTCCACTTCAGCAACACCTCGCCCTTCAGTCCTCACCTGCGCCGCTTCCTCTCTGGTAGCAAAGGTCACCACAATCGTTTTGTCGGACAGGATATCGACAGCGTTCACATGGCCATAGTGCTGGCATTCGTCGAGCGTGTCATCCTGTGGGAAGCAAGCATGAGCCAATCCAGCGATGGAACGAGCCCAGGTCAGGCACGCACTTTCAGGTCTCGCATCGATTCGATGCTCTTCATGTCCTCCTCTGAGCACATGTTGGACAACACCAGATGCGGTGTCGCTCCTTGCGGCTCACTATTCGTTGCGGGCTGCTCGGTCTGCGTGGCAAGCAGCTCAGCTGGAGTTCGGGTGGCCAGGTAGGTCGTGAGCATATCGCTCCAGGTCACATGGGCTGTCTGAGGGCCGTCGTACTTGCTCGGCCGAGAGACTTTCAGTGCTTGCCCCATGAAAGGAATTCCTGTCGAGGGGTTGGGCTGCGATCAGCTCCGAAAGACGACGGCCACGGCCTTTTGGCCAACCTACCATCCAGATTCAGGGCATTGCTGCAGGCGTCAATCGATTTGAACTCAATGAAGGCAAACTTTCCGTTGAGCCTCGCGTTCACGATGACCGGCTCTGACGAGAGGCCCACCTTCGAGCAAGCCACAGCTGCGTGAACACCAGGTCGTCGGGCACCTGGACATCAGTTTCGGCCAACCTACCTTGACGAGAGCCGCATTTAGGAAATCCATCAGAAGAGGCGCTGTCACCTCTGGAGCAGTGTTGCCGACGAAGAGCTCGCGATAGAGCTTGGTGCTGGGATCCACCACTTGCGGGTCTGGCCTTTCTCCCGTCAACTCTTGCCATGTCACGGCTTGGGAAGCTGGACCAACGTATTTGCCTTCCACGTGGACAGTCCCCAATTAGGCACCAGAGGAGCGAATCGCTTGCAAGACAGGCATGCAGTCAGAAAGACGCAGAAGAGCACGTACTTGGTCGCCCAATCTTGAGGAGAGTACCCATAAAAGGCACCCCGTTCAGGTTAAGGGCGCTCGTGGCTTCTTCTACGCTTCGGAACTCCACGAATGCGAATCTGTTTGGCGGAAGGCAAAGCGTCAGCTCTCGCTTCGCTTTAAGAGAGCCAGATATACACTCGGCGCACCTACTGTTTATTCTCGTGCTGACGATGGGGTTTCCGGCGTGGTGCAGCAGGTTGGTCTTCTGCATTGCCTCATACAAGAAATCCTTCAGGGTGAGCTCTGCAGTGCCGGGCGGAATGTTGCCCACGAAAAGCTCCCTGTTCAGCTAGAGATCCAAAAGGCCGACCGATCAATTCATTGCGTGGCTTCAGCCAGGCGAGAAGCGAGTGACCCACCTTGTTGTTCGGGTCTAGATGTGCGAGCACCGGGGCGCCCTCCGAAGTGCGTACCAACTGAGCCGGATTCAATGTTGGAACTTGGATATTCAACCCGCCTGCTGTTAGGCGCGATTGCTCGTCGGCGGCCGACATGACAGCTTGAATAGGTCGACAGAAGAGCGAGCGCACTTCGAGCCCAACCTCCCTTCATTCCTTCCATGGAACTGGTGGTTCACGATCGGGCCCTTGTGAGGCCATAGAACACAGTCTATCATGCGAGAATCACAATGATCGCTTGTGACAGACACTGTCATTGACTGACCAGCTTGGAGCTCTCGCGAAAGCAACACCTCCAGCTCCCTTGCGTCGCCACTTGGATAGAGTGAAAACCAAAAAAATGGCCTCCCGGGTGGGACTGCCACTCGATCTTCGTTTCGAAAGTAGCTAAGCCCCTTCGAGCTGATTTCAGCATATCCATCGAAGGAGGAGCGCGGATGTCATCGCGGACGTGCGTAACACAATCCATTTTGAAGCAATCTAACACGGCACCAGCCAGGCAGCAGCACACTCGAAAGGCCAAGCAAAGAAATGGTTGGTCAAGACGTCCGCGCCGTCGAGATTCATTGTACAATGACCCCAGTAAAGCAGACTGGACAGGACGGGCCTGTGAGAGGCCAAAGACGAGTGAGAAGATCGCCTGCGCAGAAGGCAGGGACGGCGCGCCGTGCGGCTCCGATTGCGCCGGAAGCCATCGAAGTGACGAAAGCGCATCAGCGCCGCTTGAGGGGCGGCACGCTTGGGCTTCGATGAAAGAAAGAACAACTGTAGAATCTCCTTTTGAGAAGGTTGTGCAGCTATGGCCGTTCGTGGACTTCAATTCAAGCCCAAGATAATAAAGGTGCTCCTTTCAGCAACCGAAACCATCTGACGAGCTGCAATGCTGCTCAGCAATCTGCACACCGTCTATGCATCAGTTCAATCGATCATAGAATCGATCAGAGACTATCGATCATAGGATCGGTCAAGTGGACGCTCTCTCGTAGCATCCTCTAGCTCCTTGGAGATTTTCTTCCAGAATGTCCCTCTACCATAGGAAGGGGGATTTAACCTATTGACAAGATTAGGAAGCGCCATTCCCGATTCTGCCTTCCAAAAGTTCCCTCGGAATCTCCTGTGAGAGGATCTTTATGCACAGCAGCTTTCGTGCATCTTGCTATTCTACAGCACTGTGATGCCGCTTTTCGCCCCGATCAACTTGTCTGCTGTCCTTGCTATCAGAAACTCGCTTAGCTTCTTGGCATCGAATAAAAGACTCCGTTGCCCGCGTCTTTCAGACCCTCCAATGCTTCGCTCTGAATTCGTCGGGTTTGCCGAGCTTACCCGTCTGATGGGCCCCAAAAAGCGCGATGCATACATCACGCACTCTCTTCACTCAAACCGTCAAAAGTTACAATTAAAAACGCAGTGAAAGAAGCCGCATGCGCTTCTGCAGCCTCCTTCCAAGCGACAAGGTTTGCCAGGGCTGTGTAGTGTCCTAATGCGGGTTGCTGAGCAAGTCATGCTTTTGGCTAATAATGTACGAGTTGCCTGTGCATTCAAATGCATTAAGCAGAACTTTGCAAAAGCAATGAAAAGAGTTTTTAATTCGCTCCTGTCAGCGATATAGCGGATGATAATAAAGTAGAAAAGCCATTTGGCAGATCAGTAAATCCAAGATTCTGATTAGAAACAGCGGACAACTAGAAGGGAAAGTCACTTGGCACATTATCTTAAATGCCTTTTCTATTAACATTCCTTCGTAATGTGCCGGAGATATTAGCCTTGGAAGCCTCACAAACGGGCAAATGAAATCTGCCTGGACAAAAAATTGGTTTCTTCAAGACTACTTTCTTCTACTACAAGTATTTATACCAATGGCACTTTTATCATGGGCTAATAAAAATTATCATCGTTTATGTTTATTTTACTTTGACAGAGATGCCTTGCATGAATTGTGAAGCATGTCTGACATTTGGGAACATGGCCGGGTTGTATTTGTGTTGAAAGCAGGAAATTCTTGTTCATTCGAACAGCAAGGCCGAGGCAAAACCTCAGCTTTTGAGGCTCACTTGCAGCCTCTTTGATTCTTGTCGTTTGGTGAAGATTGTTTGAACCTCATCACCCTTTTCGTCTGGTGGTGAGAATCCCGCCATCGACTCGGCTTTTGGTATTTACTAGTCTTTGAAGGGTACACTGCTTCTGCGACTTACTGCTGTACATACATTTCAGGCTGCTATTGTGTTAGTTTCGTTGACAAAGGTGATTCCACTGGTCTTTTCTCGGGCATTTCTTAGACGGTATTTGCTCGGAAGAGGGAAAGATAGAATAGATAAACAATTTATAGTGTACCGCAGTCATATATTCTTTGATCCTTGCAAGTCCAGCCACTCGAGCGTAGTTCGGATACATGTATGCAAGGCATGCTCTTGGAGGTTTCGCTTTACGCTACTTTATATTTTCTCTAGATCAGCAGTTTTACATAGATCGCACAGAGAACAGAGCAAACATTGCCTGCCTTACTTTCTATATACCAGGTCTTCATCTTGTCAATAATCCTGGCATTTATGAAACACGCTCAAGTCTTCGTTGGGAAGCTGCTCGCTATACTTTTGCTACTTGACACTCGAATCTAAGCCACGAAAAGCTGACTCAGCTGCTCTCTGCTTTACAAATTCTCTCACATCAACGCCTTCACACATCTCCTCTGCCCAAGGAAACGCTGCTGAAAGTGGCAAAAGTGCCTGCTCAGTAAACGCGAAGTCGCTCTCGTTCAAGGGATATAGGTGAGTGGCGGCTCTGAGAGCCCGAATGGCGTTGTTTCTGCCCGCACAGGAAGCAGGTGAAGCGTCTTCGGTAAAGAGACTGTCGACAAAAAACGAACCCCGGTAAGGACCGCTTCTCACTTCTGGACGGCCTTGCTTGCGATTGCAGCCTCCTTGAAGATTATGTCGACTGAGACATTCGGCACATTTGAAATTGGACAGCGGAGTACGATCACAAGCTATCTTCAACAAGCAGGAGCAAAGCAGAAGAGGAGACGGAGAATCCGACGCCGCCGTATCCAGCGCCGCCGTATCCAGCAGGCTGCGCCTGTCTGCGAGGACACCCTCAACGTCTCAAGAAGCGATGCTCTACGAGATCTCTCTTGAATGCAAAGCAAGACAAGCAAGAGAGCTCCAAATTGAGGAGACGAAAGGTTTGCGGAATCAGGCCCGATCAACTTATGGATTGACCAGTAGCTAGCCTAGCACTCCAGCACCACTGGAGTGTGACATCGTGATCCGTTCTTCTTGGCCTTAGGTCAAGTCCGGCCGACCGGCCGCGTACCTAGCTAGGCAGCTAGCTACAGCCACCTTGCTTGGCTGAGCGACTTCTTGCTTGCTTGAGAAGTAGAGGAGTAGCTTTGCGACCAGCTGCTTGTACTTCGGAGACTCGTCCGCACCCCCTCTGTCCATCTCTGCCCGACGTATACTTCTACATTCGGTCTGAACGGTGTGTTCTTCCCCTTCTTCATGGCAGACATCGGTGCTCAGCTCACTCAACTGAGAAATATGGTCTCTGTCCTATCCTCTCTGTCCACAAACTGTACTCCACTTGACTCCTTGACTCCAGCAAGTGATGCAAATAAAAGAGAAGTGGAGGTGGCGCGAAGATCGCTGTTTAAAGTGGCGATCGTTTTCTGCGGGCTTGTCGGGAATTCGGCGCCCGTGTGAAGTCGAGGATGAGATGGCTTTGTTACCTCGGTCTGCTCATGGGGGTTGCGGGGGCGAGCGCGACCGCGGATTGCGAGACGCTTCACTCCAAGCTTGTGTACGAGCAGAAGGACGCCCCCTCGGATATCAGCGCTGTGATTGCCATCGTAACGCAGAAAGTGAACGAAGAGCTTGAAGGCAAGCTCAGCTCCATCATTGCTGTGCTTGTGCGGTGCTTGGGTCAAGCGTAGAGAGGCTTACCTTACCATTCTGCTTGGGCAATAGGTGTCGTGGGGGTCACCGTGAAGTATCTGGGGGATGATATTCACCGCAAGGTCGGAGAGCACGATGTGGTGGCAGAGGTGCAGCAGGAGAAGAAAGGTGAGCAAGGAACGCCTATCGGTGCACGTGCGTTTGCTGGACCATGCTGAGCTTCCAAGCAGGGGAAGTGGAGTCAAAGTGCTATCTCGTTCAATTCAAAATCTTGGACACCGACGAGTGCACGCTGCCCGTTGGGCACGAGATGCGCCACGCCTGCCATTCGAGCGCGACGTGCGTGAACACAGCGGGCGGATACTACTGCTCTTGCGAGGCTGGCGGCGACTCGCTTTCCTGCTGCTGGCGGCACGGAGATCCTGGCTGCCAAAACGCAAAGATTGCAGCTCAGTGCGCCGCCGGGTTTCGGTAAGGGGATTTCGGAGGCTTGTCGCGCCACGCAGTCGCCAACTTTCACTTCTCGATGCAGATGCCCGAAGGATATTTGCCCTGGGAACTGCGCCACGCAGCATGGGGCGCAATGCGTCCCGAGCAATGGGACCACGGTACGTTGTGAAACTGACTGGTGCTGCGTTCGCGAGCGGAACCTAAAGCAAATGAATCTCCTGCAACAGAACGGATACCACTGCCTGTGCGTCGCTGGACTGGTTGGAAACGGACGCAAGTGCCGCCCAGGCGAAGGGAGCTTCAGACAGATCTGGACACGGAACACGAGCACCCTCACCAACGTCTACTTCCGAGGGGAGGACGGCAATGAAGTCGTTCACCCCGCGGAGCTTTGCGGGTGCCAAAAGCCACGCGTGGACTATTGCGCAGACGCTGAGGTAGGAGGCGCACCGGCTTCGTAACGATCAGCGTCGGTGCCATCTCTGACGTGAGCTTTCGCGTTGACGCAGTGTGGACCCAACTCGATATGCATCAACAACCCGGACGGGCACGAGTGTGTCTGCGAAGAGGGCTACAAGGAGATCCCCGGCTATGGCTGCGTTGACGATACTCTGCCAGTCCTGAAGCTGCGAGGGCCGCAGACGCTCGTCCTGCCGCAGTGCGGCGCCTACACGGAGCTTGGCTTGGATATCGAAGACACCAACGCAGAGCAGTACGAGCGCACTCTGAGAATCCGGTATTCGAGGCCGCTGGGAACGTGCATTCCGACGCTGGGCAACTTCCACGTGAATTACACGGTCGCAACGAACTGGACGGATCCGGCCTTTGTCATGGTGCAGAGGAACGTGAAGGTGGCTGACATTGACGAGTGCATGCTGGCCCAGACGGGGACCCTGCTACTGGACGGGAAAGAAGTGCGGCCGGACTGCAGCGACTGTGAAGCGAAATGCGACTTCGAGAATGGGGCCACCTGCAAGAACCACATCGGAACCTACGAGTGCAGCTGCCCGAAGTGCGCGACGGGCGACGGGTTCGTCAAAGGATTTGCGCCCCGCAAGGACCGGGCGATGCCCGTCGGATTCAAGGGGGGGACCGGTTGTCGGGACAGCTGCCCACCTGTCATTTCCCTCCTGGAAGAGAACCCGGTCTTCCTGCCCGTCACTGCGAGGGACCCGGGCCCCAATGGGGAGACGGACGTGTCCGAGGCCGTCCGATTCGGCCAGCCATTCGAGGACGTTGTCGACGAGGATCTCGCAAAGCGTCTTGCGAAGGAGTACCCGGACGTGGCTTGGACGAGGGACAGCATCCAAGACAAGGTGACGGTCATCCGTGTTCCGCACGACGTGAGTGACGCCAGCGAGAACGCCGCAGAAACGAAGTACCGGTCCATCGTGCTTGTGAAGCTGACCGCCAAGGAGACGCGAACGGACAGTCGCAGGCCCAAGGAGTGTCCGAAGTGCCCCGGCTGCCCGGAGTGTCCTCCCCCACCTTCCTGTCCCGCGCCTACGCCGACTCCGACTTCGCTGTTGACCTCGTCGTGTCCAGCGCCACCGGAAGCTGAGGAGCAGGTCCAGGTGTCACGTGAGACCCCGTTGGATTCGTGGATCGAAACGACCGCCGAAGATGTCATCAGCAAGGCCATCCAGTCCGCGGCTGCCAAGGCCCTGATTGATGACCTGAGTCCGGTGCTGCTTCAGATCATCGCGGTGATAGGCTTCGCACTGGTGCTCTTCCTCTTGCGGAGGTGCATGCTGGCACAGGGTGGTAGGCCTGGAGACGTTTCGGGTAGATCATCGGCGAGACTGGGCGTGGAGAGCCCGGAAGCGGTGTACAGAACCTTTAGTCCGGGCTCGGCCCCCCGGTCGGGGTCTAGGCGAGAACCCGACCTCACGCCTTTGCGGCCTGACGCTTCGCTCAGTCGAAGCTCCACCACCGTGAAAAGGTCGCCGGTATTTGATCGGTGATCAGTGGCGTGCGAAGCAAGAAGGATGGCGAGATCTTTGCTTCGTGTTATTTCTTCCACGTTTCCCTGCTGCTTCCACATCGGGCGGCAGCCTTCTAAAAAAGCAGCCTAGCTCGCGCGCGCTGTCTGCAAGGGGCGAAATTGCTTCAGCGACTCCTACCTCATCGCATCTGTCAGTCTCTCACACAAGCGTCTCGTCTAGACTATTCACATCGTCGAAATCCGTTCTTGGGGGCGATCAGAAACTCGGAAAAAAGGTACAACTGTGCGGCTCAATGGTACATATGTGCAGCTCAAGTCCCGCCGCAGCAGCTAGGTGCGCATGCAAGAAGCAGGACAGTGAGAGCAGGCTACAAGAAGGTCGGCCGACGCTTGCGCTGCTGCGCAAGAGGAAAAAGATGTACGACTACGAACTCCAAAGGCTGGTGGCCGCCACGGCCATGAAAGCGCCAGCAACTGCGACCTCGTTGCTGTGATTCTCGACGAAGCGCATGATCGACGCGCCGAGCTTCTTCACACGGCGATCAAAGGTGCGAATTGCCTTGGCTGCGCACGGTCCCGCCTTGACCTGCACGAAGCAGCCCTTCAAGAGCGGGATCGGCTCGTAGTCGTCGCAGTTATCCGTCATGACCACGGACTGCTGGTCGACCTCGCTGTCAGCGTCCGGGACGGAGCGTTGCGGTACGGGGGCCGGTCTCTTGGGAACCTGCGTCGTGCCGGAGGCTGCCGACAGCGGAGCAAAGGGAACACTCGGCGGCGGAGGAGGTTCAAAAGTCAGGGTCGTCTTCGCTGATGCGACCTCCGCTGGTGGCGTGCGGAAGTTGCTGCGGGCCAGAACGGTCGCAACTATGGCCACCAGGCCAAAGAAGAAGGCGAGCGCCAGGGGTATGTAGGCCTTCTTGCTCAGCTTCGGCGTGCGGCCAGCCTTGCTGACTGGCTCGCAGACTCCTGGAGGAACCCGCGGCTCCAATTTCTCCAGCCTCAGCTTCGATTCCAGCCCTGGCTGCTCCTGCTCCTGCTCCTGCTCCTGCTCCTGCTCCTGCTCCTGTGCTTGTTCCGCATCTTCCTGCTCCATTTCGGACGCAGGCTTCCTGGACAACGACCGTCCGATGGCGCGGAACGTTTCCGGCGGGAAAGGAGACGCACCTAAAGACACAATGGGGTCAGCGACACCGTCGTTTCCTCGAGATTGCGTCGCTCTCCGTCCTTAATTTCACGCAGTGCGCACTCGCACTGCGTGAAACACAATCAGAATCCGCTTTCTCTCTCTCTCTTTCTCTCTTTTCCTCTTGCTCAAACCACTTTCCTTGCTCGAGCCAGACATGAAACAAACCCAGGGCTCCCACGCCTATTTCACCCCGTCAGAAGCAGCCGAGACTTGGGCAGAAAGGCAACAACGACGCGGCGGCACGTGCCGTTGAGAGCGAGGCGCGTTTGCGGATCAGCTGAGCACGTACTTGCCGCAGAAAGTGAAGTTGAGGAAGAGATGTCGGACACCCAGGACTCATCTGGCGCCTCAGGCTGCTTGCTTTCGGAGAAGCTGGACATGCTGTACACTTTGGCAGAGAATCGAAGCACTGTGTGTGCCTCTCCGGCGCTGAC
Organism: Pinguiococcus pyrenoidosus; assembly: GCA_019677205.1. Classification (NCBI taxonomy): domain Eukaryota; class Pinguiophyceae; order Pinguiochrysidales; family Pinguiochrysidaceae; genus Pinguiococcus; species Pinguiococcus pyrenoidosus. The sequence goes on from JAAMXY010004159.1 coordinate 29,862, forward strand.
CGATCTTTTGAAACGTGGAAGCCACTGGCGGGCGTGGAACCGTCCTCTCCTCAATTCTCAATGCTGGAGCAACTGTAGTTCTGCTGATTCTGGCCAAACCAAACTGCAAGTGCAACTACGGCTAGGATTGGTCGATCATTTCAATTCTTTGAACAGCAACCAATGAAATGATTCCGAAATGGTTCTCAGCGCTAGGGCGCCCACCCTATGCCCTGTCGGAAAGTGTGGAGACCTATTTGAAACCTTTCAATTCTCTCATCCAAGCAGTCCGCGCGTAGCAAAGCGTGCGGTAGTGGTGGTCGTGAGAAAAGGGCAAGTGCCAGCGCTCATGGCTTCCTGGGACTGGGAAGGGAAGGCAGACAGCGTCGGAGCTGAGAGTTGAGGAGTGTGACAGCCCTGCCGCAGGAAGAGACGGCACGGAGCGCCGAACAATCCGAACAATCCGCGACAACTGAGACACATCTGAGACACATCTGAGACACAACTGAGACACATCTGAGACACAACTGAGACATCCGCGATATCCGCGATATCCGAGGCATCCGAGGCATCCGACATATCGGAGAACTCAGAGAACTTAGAGAATTCCCTCCCGAGCATTCATCATTCGTGCGCGAAGTCGTGGAGGCAGGGTGGGAGACGGGGAGGAGTTCGACTCGGAGAGCGGCGCCGCCTTCGCGGACGCGCGCAAGCCGCTTCCAATGCTTCCGTCCATGCTCCGAGGACGGACGAGCTCCGTCGCCACATTTGTGGCGTGTGCCGCCTGCTTCTTTCTAGGAACGCTGTGGCGCAACGGCCACTCCCTTCACCATCTGGATGGGGGTGCCACCGCGAGCATGAAGCCCAGATCCCCGAACTGGTGCACCACTGTCGAAGAGTGCCGAGAGAAGTTGGAGAGCATGCAAAGTCTGGTGCGGGCTGAGGTGGATCGCCAGGTCGGCCTCGTACAGAAGGGCCTAAAGGCCCCGGAGGCCCAGAACGGCGTGGCGCGGGACTTTCCGCCCGTGAAGCAGCTCCCGGAGGGGCAGCGCCTGCGGATCCTGGTGACCGGGGGGGCTGGCTTCGTGGGGTCCCACCTGGTGGACCGCCTCATGCTTCAGGGTCACGAGGTCATCGTGGTGGACAACATGTTCACAGGTCGCAAGAAGAACGTGCAGCACTGGTTCGGCCATCCCAACTTCTCCCTGAGGCTGCATGACGTTGTGGAACCGCTGCTGCTCGAGGTCGACCGCATCTATCATTTGGCGTGTCCCGCGTCGCCCCCGCACTATCAATACAATCCAATCAAGACCATTAAGACGTCCACGGAGGGCACCCTCAACATGCTGGGCCTCGCGAAGCGGACCAACGCGAGAATGCTCCTCACCTCGACGTCGGAGGTGTACGGCGATCCGGAGATATCACCTCAGCCGGAGACGTACTGGGGCCACGTGAATCCCATCGGGCCCAGGGCCTGCTACGACGAGGGCAAGCGCGTCGCAGAGACGATGATGTATGCATACAGCAAGCAGGAGAAGGTGGACATCCGCGTCGCCCGGATCTTCAACACCTTTGGGCCGCGCATGCACCCCAACGATGGTCGCGTCGTCAGCAACTTCATCATCCAAGCTCTGCAGGTCTAGCGCTTGCCGTCCGTGAAGCGATGCTCCAACAGGCGCCCCTAACTCTTCGCTCTCTCAGGGAAAGCCTATTACTATATACGGAGACGGCCAGCAGACGAGATCCTTCCAGTTTGTGTCGGATCTCGTGGAAGGCCTGATCCGCCTCATGGAAAGCGAGTATCGTCTGCCCGTCAACATCGGCAACCCCGACGAGTACACCATTGCGAACTTTGCGACGCTCATCCACCAGATGACCAACAGTGAGTCGGACATCGTCCGTCTCGATGCGACGCAGGTGCGACAGAACGCTAGGCTTCGCATCCAAGTGCTTGGGTGGCGCTGACAGCGACGCTCCGCAGGACGATCCGAGACAAAGGCGACCGGACATTACCGTCGCGGAGCAGAAGCTGGGTTGGAGACCAGTGACGCCCGTGAAAGACGGATTATCAAAGACCATCGATTACTTCAGACAAGAACTCGAATCAACAGGTGAAATCGCTCCGACGGGGCCATTGCCGGCAAGACCCAAGCCTGTTGCGGATGCATATTCATTGAATTGATGGCCCCACGGGCAGCTTGGAGCAGGGCTTCTGCGACGTCCCATGCAAGGCGCTATTGCCAAACGAGCGACTAGCAAAGCCCAGGGAGATTGCTCAAAGTTGGGCGATCGGCGCGCCCGGCTCGCGCTCTGCGCAGGCAGACCGCACCTTCCGAAAGGATAGACACGATGACATGTTCTGCTCTTCTTTCAATGACAATCACAGCGATCAATCGCTGCTCTCCGACGCAATCACAAACACCAAGTCCCCCGGTGACACAGCGAAACTGCCAGAAGGGCCGCAGACAAGACAAGAGAGGCTTGCCGACCCCGCTACGTCTGTTGGATGGAATCGAGTTCAGGACTTCGCCATTTGGAGCACGAAAAGCACTTGCGAAGACTCACCCTCGTCCGCCGCGCCTGCGGTACCATACGACAATCCCGACATGTTCTTAGAGCGCGCATCCGAAAAGAACTTGTCGCGCCAGTCGTTCTGCCCAGCTGCTCCTCCGCCTGTAGCACTGACATAGGACGACATCTCCTCCGATGGGAACTCGTCCGACCCTTCCATCTGCACCCATTGCGTGACGGCGAGAGGTCAGCTATCCTTCCTAGTTCTGCAGTGCCGCTAGGATCAGCCAGTTTGCTCCAATAGCTTACCCGGCGCAGTACGCGTTGCCGCTGATGTGGGGTATTGGAGAAGACCGCGAAGGGAACCATGCACTTCTCCTGTACGAGGTAGCTAAACAATTCCTGGAACAGCCTGTATTGATGGGCCAGGTGAGCGCTCGCTTGATCCCCAGGCCGACGAAAATCTGGCCTCACCAGCTGTCTTCATTCGGATGCGACGGAGAGTGTGCGGGTTGCCCTCCTGGGCCAGAACGCCAACTGGGCGGCTTGGAAGGCGCCACGATCTGGCGCAACGAGCCTAGGGATCGTTGCCCGTGGTTAGTGATTCTTCCTGTCAGGGAAGGCTCCCGCCATATTTACCTGACGGTACGGCATCACCGGAGCTTCTGATGTAGTAGTAAAGGCTGTCCGGATTCTCTGTGCCCTTCCGAGCGAACGAGTGGGTCCCGGACATAGAGGTCGGTGACGGCGGTCGCAAAGGCTGATCACCATTCTTCATGTGCGAGCTTCCGCTTCCTCCTTGGGTCGACTCCTCCGGATTCGTGGACTTTTCCCTCTTCTCTTTGCTCTCTTCCGTAGGCGTCGAGAGAAACACTGGAAGGATCTTTGCCAGTTCCGGGGAGAAGAACGCGGCTGCCAATATGCGATCGTAGTAGTCGTGCGAAATCCCCCTTCCGCTTATGACGAACGGGAGCCATGCCTTCGGAAGGTGAGACTTGTGAACGAAAGTTCAGTGAAGAGTACAGGGATCTGCGGTACCTGTAGTCGGCGTTCCATGATGGTCAGCTTCGCGGAGCTATCCTCTTCGTCAGCACCATCGTCCGTGTCCGTGCTGAAGTCGCCAAAGACATTTCCTTTCGCCGCGAGCACTTTAACAATGCTTAAGGTCAGTGGATCCATGCCTCCACCAGCTCCGCCCGAGGTCCTACGCCCTTGCTTCCCTCCATGGCCAAAGCGCTGGGTGATGCGATTCAACGACTTCTCGGACTGGAGCGCCCTTCGGAGCTTCAATTGCATCTTGGTGAACTGGCTGTTCAAGGTCTTGAGAGTTTTCATGTTCGATGCCTCCACAATGCAATACACATCCGTTGTCGTCGACGCGAGTTGCTTCTTCAAGTTGGTTTTGCCAGGACCACCTTCGTTCTGAGAGTCATGCTTCTGCTGAATATCCGAAAGGCGTTGCAGAGTGCCGTTCAGCTCCTGGTACTTGAAGACAGCATGCGAGTCTATCTGCTCGCTCCGGGCTTCTTTGCTGGCTTGACTGCTGTCCTCTGCGTGACCTTTCATCAGCAAGACTGCCCAAGCGTCCGTCAGTCTAGCCCGCACGACAACGTCGGTCTGACCAAGGTCGCCCAAAAGGAAGAGGACGGTCTCCTTAGCGTCCCACAAGTCGAGAACCGTCGGTCCGAATAAAGCTGCTGCCTCGGTGGGGGAGTCGCAGCCTCCAAATGAGGCAGCTTCTCTCCCATACAGCTGCTGTTTGTGCGGTACCGACAAACCTCCCGGTTGCTGGTTGCGGACAAGGAAGACGACGGTGCTCTCCGGCAGGAGTAGGTTCGAAGTGGTTCTTGAGACGGAAACACCGTGTGTGCCTATGACGCCCACCAGCCGAGAGCAAAGACCATCGACCTCATCGATGGCGACAACTATGTGGCCTCCAAGATTCCTCGACTTCGAATCACCCTGTACTGATGATGTCAGCCTCTTGGAAAACGGTGCGCCGTCCTGCTCGTCGTCCATCGCGCCAATGGGCGGTAACGAAACCACATTCTTTCCAGGGGGAGGCGCGTGACCTCTTTTCGCTGCCTCTCGAGGGTGGTGAATCTTGTCCTTCGAGCCGGAACCAGCAGATTTTAGGACGCTCCCTAGGTTTTGCCGAAGTTTCCCCCACTTCTCCAACGCCTTGGTAGTCTTCTTGCCTTGTTTCCCTCCCTTTCCTTCTGCCGTTCCAGGTGTAGTTGGCGTGGCGCTGAACCCGCTGTACCCCTCATCATGTGCGGGTTGGATGGCTCGACTTCTTCCGGAGAGGCCTCGGAAGAGCTTCGAAGGAGCAAGCGAGCCAAAAGCATTGCTCTGGCTCGTCTTTCCCATCTGGCCGGACAATCCCTGCTTTGTTGCAGGCTTCTTGACTTTGCTGAATGACTTGGCCGCCATTGCTGACACAATTGGATCCTTACTGATGCAGAGCGCTCTGGCAGTGTATCGGCGAATCACCATTCGGTTTGAGAGGAGAAGCGTCTGCGCCTGTTTGCTCATTTTCATCCTCTCATCCTTTATGAGAAACACCCAATCGTTGGACTTCTCCGCCGGGTCCGCTGCAAGTGCGCCGAAGGCGTTGTCCGCATTTGCCTTGCCCTGACTTTGGCTGGAACTTGGGTACAGGATCAAGCGTGACTCGGAGTCAATGAATTGCTTGTCGCTCATGAACCTTCCGGAAAAGTCCGGTTTGTAGCCCATATCGCAGAGCCAGATTTCGACGCAGATTTCAACGCCAATCACGAAGGTGCGCCCTTTCGAGCTTTCATAAACACTGTGCGCGAAGGTTGAGAAGCTGCGGTTGTTCCACGTGAAATGCACAGGCTCCAGGTAGAATTTAAAGTCTTGGCCGCGAAGATGGGCTTTGACGAGCTTTTCGTCAGCATCCTTGCCATCCCATTTCAGCGTGGTGTCGCTTAGTTCGAATGCCGAATTCGTGGTCAAGCAGCGGAGCAGCATCGCAAAACCTGGCATGAGCGCTCCAAGGCCGAGGATCGACGTTCGCAGGTCTTCAACTTGGAGAATGTTGGTGGAGACAGAGCCCTTCTCCTCCGCCGAGAATCCTTCTAAGGTCTTCTGATTCTTCGCATTGCCCATTTGGACGGCGAATCGCGCAAAGGCTGCTCCTTCGTCAGAATGACGATGGGTGCGAAGATAGTCTCCGAGGAGTAGGACTCTCAGGAGGTTGGCTTCGTCGACATCCACCGCGTCCGAGCTTACCGGCCCGGCGAGGGCCATCGTGGCGGCCGAAGCGGTAGAGCTCGTGCTTGGTCTCCTGTTGGCTGCACCTTCGATAAGTCCAGGACCTCCTTCCGCCAGCCCTTCGCTCGCGGCACCAAGTGCCGCAGCCTGCGAGCGCCAGTCCACCAGGAAACAGACACATGATGCGACATGCAGGCCGGCCCGGTGAAGATCCTGGACGCTCGCGAAGTTGCCCCGGATATACTCCACTCTCTCGGAGTACTCTGGCGACAGAATGATGTTCTCGATCTCCGGACTTGGTTCCTCGTCAGAGAAGACGATGATCTTGTATTCCGTGCTTTCATGTCGGGACGGATGGAAGAACTCTTCTATGAAGTGAGTGATGCGGATCCAGGCATTCGGCTTCTCGGTTGTTTGGATGTCTCCGCTGAGGAAGATGGGCTTCAGGGCTTCCGTTTTCTCGTCGAATCGCTTGCTCCTGTACTTCGATTGGCGGGAGAGCAGGTCTTGCAGCTTCTGCAGCTCCTGGGGAATCAGAAGGAAGCCGATGATGATCATAACGCTGATGACGACTCGTCCCTGCGGCGTCACTGGAACGACATCGCCGAATCCCACGGTCGACGCCGTCACGACGAGGAAGTACACGGTATCCAGAAAGTCAGGAACGTGATCGCACGTGTCCTCGTCGCTGTGAAACCTCCACAAGCATCTCAGTTCGCAGTCAACGTGCTCAGTCGCGTCGCCGCTGTGGTGAGTATCGCAGTCGCTTTGGCATTGGTTTAGGTTGTCAACAGCATCACATTGCGTCGCCCATTCCTCCTCAACGTAGTGGTAGAATCCCGCGGAGATGAAGATAATGGTGACGATCGTCAAGCATACCGAAAGGAGCTGGCGCCGAATAGCGTTCAGCTTGAATGAAGACATCACTTTCCTGAGCGACGCGTCGATCGAGTAGAAGCTGTAGTGCAGCCAGGCCTTGAGCTCATTGATCTTCCTCTTGACGAAGATCTGCGTGGGGCTCAGATCGATCTCATGCTTGGAGATGTCCTTCTGTAGCTGCTCCTGCAAGCGCTGCATCGCCACAGCAACCGTGATATCCGCGGCTACGGCGACGTCCTCCTCATCTTGGGTGATCTTGAGAACCCTAAAGACGCTCAGAAGTCGCAGGAGGCGGAAGAGTCGAACGAGGCGGAGGAACTGGAACTGATTGGCGGCCGTGGCGTCGTCGTGGCCGTGGTATCCAGACTCCCGGATAGCGACCACATACATCGGGAGGAGGGACAAGAGATTCAGCCAGGTCACGATAGACTTGAAGTAATCGAGTACGGTGGGCGAAGCCACCAGCTGAAGTGCAAAGTCCGCGGAGAACATGACCAGGAAGGTGTACTCCCAAGCGGTTTCGCTCTCGAAAACATGGCCAACATCTTCAAAATGGTACGTTTCTTCGATCTGCGTTGCAGAGACAAGCAAAGGTCCGGTGTGAGGCCCCCGAAATTTCCCTTCTCAACTGCTCTCATACTTACGTAAAGGACCACGGCCAAGATCGACAGGATGACTGCAGAGAGGGAGAAAGAGAGAGACAGAGACAGGCAGACAGAGCAAGTTGTCCAGCAGTTAGTGGGAGATCCGATGCGGAAGAGTCCAACGAAGCCAACTCTCCGAGCAACGGGCGCAAACCTTGAGTAAAATCCCACATATGACCGATGGGTCTGCTCTCCAGCGTGACGCGCAGCTCTGCGCGAGCGTAGTCGACGCGCTTCCGCCATCTTGTGACTCTCGACAAGTTGGCATCTTCTCCAATTACACTGGCTGTACTGAGAATACTAGCCCGACTGGACGAGACGCTGAGGTTGCTGCCTCTGCGCCACAGCACGCGCCGCCACCAAGGGTTCTCCATCGCGCTGTGCGGCCACAAGCGCCGCCGTCCCCCAGCAGGGCGAAACTGTGGCGCGAGCAAGTCAAATGGGAACGGCTGTTCTTCCAACAAGTGATTCGAAACAGAAATGGCCGTTGGGCGCGCGCGATCAATTGTAGTTATCGCACGGTGCTTTTCGTTCACACCGCGTAGGACAGGAGAGAAGGACCGACAACTTTTTCGGCTGGCTGGCCGTTTCAACCAATCCCTCCATAACGTTGCTTCGTTTCCCCGGTCACTGCCAATGAAATGCACGTCTGAGGGTGATGGGACTCAAAAGCAAGGTCGTGAGCAAAGTGGCGTTCACCAATTTTAGCTCAAAGAATCGCGATGCTCGTCGATCATGAAGACGTGATTGGTCTTACTTGTGCTCGACGCCCTACGTTCTGGACAAGATTCCTCGTCTTGACTCGGCCGTTTCTGACGTCTCACAAGCTGTCGCGCCAGTCACGAACCATCGCACGAGTCACGAGTCACGAACCATCGCGCAATTCACGAACTATACAAACATCATATCGCGCGAGTCACAAACTAGCGCGCGAGTCACGAACCATCGCGCATTTCGATAAAAGGGCTCTGAACAAGACACAGGCGGGCGCACCGCGACGGCCGGAGATCAAAGACTAGCGAAAAGGCGTTGCGCCCTCATGAGGCCTTAGGACCAGGGGAAGGAAACGACCCGAAGTCTCTTTATCCATACCTGACATATTTTCTGCGGGAACCGCGCTTTGGAGATGCTACTTTGTTCTTTGTTCTGCTTCGCTACACCTGCTAGAACCTTGCTGAGCGCCGCGCTTGCATGACCAATCTGAGTTCCACTAACATCATCGTCACTCCAGCTGAGCCCAGCTGAGCCTAGCTGAGCCCACCTGAGCCCACCTCTAGTCGAGTTAGCGAGGAGGTGGACGCGCACAGACGCAGGCATCTGCTAGTCTTACTACACAACTTTTCATGACTTTCCCGGAGGCTCCACTCACATCAGCGGGACCGCCACAACTTGGAAGGCGGCCCAATGCTTCGGATCCCAGATGAGCGAAGCCTCGTGCTCCGCGCGATTCACCGAGTTCCAAAGCTCCTGCTGCTGCGCCTCGACGCTTTCGACGGTTTCGATGGCCCGCTCGCGTGGAGCGGTTGCCGTCTTTGGAGTGCCTTCGGGAATGCTCTTGGCAGTGCTTCTGGGAGTGCTTTCTCGGCTGCTTTGTTGGCTACTTTTTGGCTTGCTCCAACAGCACCAGCCTGCGCTCGGTGCCTCCGCTTCTTCCGGCTCTGGCTCCGCTTCTTCTTGCTCTGGCTCCGGCTCTTCTTGCTCTGGCTCCGGCTCTTCCGATTCTGGCTCCGGTGACTCGACGCGATCGGGTTCGACATCGGCAGCTGCGCCGGGAGACGCGTCTCCCATGCGAAGAGCTTGGAGGCGGCCTTCCGCTTCCTCGAGCTCCCGGAGCTTCGCTTCGCGCCATTCGTGATACCTGTCCTTCAGGACGCCTTCCGGCGTGGAAACGTCGATGTCCATCAATTCGCACAGCTTCGGAAGTCGGGACTTCTTGAAGTCGGTGCGCCACCAGCGAAGCACCTGCGCCCAGACGTCGACGACGTCTCCCCCGTCGCGTAGTAGCGCTCGTCCCGAGTCCCTTTCTTTGTAGGAGCTCATCTCGAGGTCCGTGATCAGGGCAGCAACGGTTCGCGCTGTTTCCATCTGCGACTTCATGTTTGCGGTGATCCACGCGTCCGCATGCGCGATCACGTCCTCGTCAGGCGAAGCTTCGCCGTCTGCCATCCCGGTGAGCTGCAGGAGTTCCCGGCGCGTCTGCTGCCGGCAGAGCAGCTCGTACAGCTTCGTCATGAGCTCCTTCGTCGCAAAGTCATCGACCGACCAGAGCGTCATCACCACGGCACGAACGCCTGCGGCGAGGAAGGACCTCGCGATGCCGAGCACGCCCTCTGCCGTGGCCGTACCGAGGCCTGACTGGCAGGCCGAAAGCACGACGAGCTGCGCCTGAAGGCGGAGCTCCTGCACGCGGTGCGCCGTAAGCACGGCCTGGTCGTGGGACGCGCCGCAAAGGGCGACGCCGCTGCGTCCCGAAACCTGGTCATCCACGAAGCCGTGCGTAGCGAGATGAATCACCTGCGAGACGTTCGGCATCCGCTCGACCACCGCGCCCAGGGTCGCCTCCTCGCCACGGAGGTAATTGTCGTCGCTGACACAGAGGTAGTCGGCAACTTCTTCAGCCTCGTCCTCCGCGCCGATCAGCGGCGTCAACGGGTGTGGACTGAGCATCAGCAGGCGGGAGGGCTCCACGAACTGCCGCTCTCCGTCCACCATTTCAATCTCACAGCGTCCACCAGGGTCAATGGCGCCGGTCATGACGCCCTCCGCGAACTGCTCCGAAGCGCCCGCGTCAAATCGGTCGAAGCCGGCCACCATGATCTTCACGCGGCCTCCCGGGAAGCGATGAGGCCGAGGCCGCAGGTGCTCGGTGCTTACGCGGACGGACTCGCCCACGCGCACGTACGTCCCAGTCTCCGACGCCCGCTTCACCCGTTGAACGAGGTAGAGGCCATCTTTGTCTTTATCACCGACGATCACGCCCATATCCCACAGCAAGCTGTCCTGGACGTAGAGGAGCACGCAGGACATGTTCTCGTACGAGTCCGGGAGCGGTTTCTCAAAACGCCAGCCGGAGAAGTCCGGGTTGCCGACCACGAGGCTGGATCCAGAGCTGTCCGAGGCGGGTTCCTGCTGCGCCATCCGCTGCAGGATGCCGAGCGACGGTATCGTGGCGATGCTGAAGTGCTCGCCGAGGTGCCGGCCTGATCCGTCCATCAGCGCGGAGAACGCCGTGGAGGACAAGCCACCAGCCGCATCGGGAACGATCATCAGCCGCTTCGCCCCCTGAATGTCCTCTTCAATGGCCTCGATCAGGCTCTCGTAGGAGGACCGAAGGGTGTCCGTCGGGCTCTGAGGGCTTGGGCTTCCTCGGACCTCCGCGACGTTGGCTCGAGTCCCCTTAGCTTCCAGCCCTTCGGCTCTTCCTTCCTTCGCTCCCGCTTCCTTGGCCCCGGCCCCGGCCTCGACCTCGTCCTTGGCCTCCGACTCGTCGTCGACAATGCGAACTTCGTCTTCAGCCCCCGGGAGCACGGACCGACTTTGAGGGATCCACTCAAAGTGAGGGGCCTTCGCAGTCGGATCCACGAGACCCAGGTCCCGGACGCCCGTCTCGTTCGCCTTCTGCGCTTTGGTCGCACCTACCAAATCGTACGGGACCGCCCTGGCGATGCACTGCGGGGATTGGTCATCATTCAGCGTCCCGTTGATCACGTAGACGACGATCTCAGCAGGGAACATGGAGTACACAACGATGGCAGTCTCGGTCCGGGAGGCATATCGAGCAAGAAAGAGAAGGTCGACACCATCCTCCCCCGTCTCTTCCGTTTGCTCCGCCGTTTGGTTCAGGAGCATGAGGAGACTCCTCCCACGGGCAGCACTACACGTTTGCAGCGCTTCTTCGACGCACTGCTCGTTCACGAAGATTCCTTCGAGCTTCTTCGACGTCTCCTGGATGGTCTGCAGGAAGCTGGCGCGCTCCCGATCGTTTGCTAGGGACGTCCAGATCATGACGAAGCGATCGAGGCTTTCCTTGTAGGCCTCGATGGCGTCCTCTGTCCGACCGTCCAGCTGATACGCGCAGGCCAGATGATCCAGCGCAATACCCTCCCCCAGCACGTCCCTTATCGCCTGCTTGAGGGGCACAGCCTGCTCGTAGTACTCAATCGCCTTCGTCAGCTCGCCCATTTCCCGATGGATAGCTCCAAGGTTCGTAAGCACGGTAGCAGTACGGTCCTTGCTCCCGAGCGCCTTGTTGATCTCCAAGCTTTCCTTGAAGCATTCGACGGCGCGCTCCGACTCGCCAGCTTCATAGAGGGTGGCGCCGAAGTTGAGAAGCGTGTTGGCCTCGCCTCTCTTGTCCAGAAGTTGCCGGCGGAGCTTGAGGCTCCTCTCGAAGTACGAGATAGAGCGCTGCGTCTCTCCCTTGACGCCGTAGACATTTCCGAGATTCGTAAGAGTCTTCGCTTGCATGCGAACGTCGCCGACTTCCACAAGAAGCGCCAGGCTCTGCTCAAAGCAATTGGCGCTGCGCTGAAGCTGGCCCAGGTCCCAGTAGACGTTGCCCACGCCAGTGAGGGCATTGGCGCGCGCCCCCACATCTCCCAGCTCCTTGGCCACCGCCATGGCCTGCTCGTAGTACGTGACAGCCCTCTGAGGCTTGCTGGAGGCGAACATGTTGCCCAGGCCCGTGAACGTCGTCATCATCGAGAACTTGTCGCCGGTGACCTGCATGAGGCGGAGGGCCTTGGAGAAGCACTCGGTGGCCTTCTCGACCTCGGAGCTCTGCCGATACGCCTCGCCCAGCGTCGCCAAGGCGTTCTGTTGCTTCCCCAGCATGCCGAGCGCCTCGAAGATGTCCACGCTTTCGGTGTAGTTGGCGATCGCGGCGGGGAATTGGCTTTGCGAAAGGTTGGCGTCGCCCATGAAACCCAGGAACACGCCCTTGCATTTCAAACGCCACTGGTCCTCGCTGGCGTCCTCGGCGCCTTCCCTGTCGAGGCGCAGATTCATGCCCGTGAGAGCCAGAACCGCACGCGGGGGCTCCTCGGACACGAAGCCCTTGATCTCGTCCTGGAGCGTGATGCAGTCGTCATAAGTCAGCGGCGCATCTCCCAGGGTGGGGTGCGTAGCGCGGACTTCGTTGATGACCGCCTGGAGAGCGGCCTCCGCCTCCGCCTCCGCCTCGGACACGTCTTCCGCCATGCTGCAGCTGTGTATCCCAGCGCTTGCGGATGTCAACGGCCGACGGTTCAATCAAAGGGACGAGGCAACGGAAAGGTGCAGAGGAAGAGGGAGTATTTGGGGCGCCGGCGCTACACAGCGCGGAAATCTAAACCCCAGCAACTTCAGCGGATCAACGTACCGAAATTCGTCTTATATGGCCATGATATAGGAGTGAAAATTGATCCATCGCACGATTCTCCAAAAACAGAATTGTAGGACGGATGTTCGAGTCTTGATGAACATTCCCTGTGAAGATCAAGAGGGCAACCAATCGGGGTCAACGTTGGCGACACCAGAACACGACTATAAACCCGCTTCAAACAGGACTTTCATCGAGTAGTGGCCCAGGACCTGAAGGGGTCCTCCGCACCGAAGGTTGACCCTCTCTTCTCTGGCGCAAACCGTGGAATGGAGGAGTGGATTCAATCGAAATGGAGTGCTGCGCCGACAGCAGCCTCCAGTCTCCTTACAGCACCACGCGGCGCTCGCGCGGACCTGTGCGGCGGCGCCAGTGCCTCATCGTGCTCAGCGCCGCCCTGATCGGCGTGCTGCACGGCGTGTTCGAGGGCGCCTTCGCGAGGCGCCGCAGGCCTTCGGCCGATGCGCCGCCCGTGGTGGGCTTCTACAATGTGTTCAGCCAGGGAGAGGAGTACCCGCGCATCGTGGAGGAACAGGTGTATCAGCTGACCAGCGCGGGGCTGCTGGACAAGGCCGAAGCGGTGTTTTACACGGCCACAGGACTGGACAGCGCTACGTTCCGCGTTGCGCACGACAAGTTCGTGAAGATGACGCCGGAGAGCGACGCGGAGGAGGAAGTGACGCTGGAGAGGATGCACAAGTTCTGCCAGCGAGTGCCCGAGGCCCGCGTGTTCTACTTCCACACCAAAGGCGCCTTTCACTCGCATTCCAACAACGAGAACATGCGGCGGCTGCAGATGCGCTTCCTGGGAGAGCAGGCGGACGACTGCTTGGCGCACTTCGACCGCGGCTACAACTTGTGCGGGATGCGCTTCTCTCCGACGCCGCACTTCCACTTCCCGGCCAACTTCTTCTGGGCCACCTGCGACTACGTCAAAGACCTCGTGAGCCCGCTGCAGTTCCGCTTGAAGCCCCCGCCGGCGACCATGTCGTTGGACGACAAGTGCGTCGAGGCGGAGTATGGTGCGTCACTCTCCTTCGCTTCTTCTTCTTTTGGACTGGTTCTTCGGCGCGCCGCCCTTCCCAGCGCAAGCAAGAGACGCACTAACTAAAGCAGACTGGCATCGGCAGGGCGAGGACGCTACGCCTCGGAGCATTGGATAGCGATGCACCCGGCCGCAAACGCCGTGGATTGTATGCCCAACGGCCGCACCTTTGAGAAGACGTTCACGTGGGGTACGAAACGCTTGCACGGCGACTGGACGGCGGATTGCCAGCCGGCGCCCCGGGAGAGCATCCGCATGGAGCACTGGGTTATCGAGAAGCAGGAGAACGAAGTCACGTTGTACTCGGACTCGAACGAGGATCGCCTCACCTTCCTGCGCCAGTGGAACTCCGGCTGTAGGCCATCGATCCGGTTGCAGAGAAACTGGGAGCTTGAGGACTTGTACGGAGAGGAGCTGCTCGAAGCCCACTCGACGAGGAGCACCTCAAACACGAGATGGGACGCCGCGGTGAAGAAGTTCTGCTCCGGCTTGGACAGCTTCACTTGTGACAACTTCAACCGCATCGCGCCTGCCGTGTCCAGCCAGTTCCAGCGGTGGGATGGCAAAAGCTCGAGGCGACGGCTTGCCGTAGAGCACGACTGGATCAAAGCTGCAAATGGCACACGGTGACGGCCTTCAACCGACTTCAACAGAAAACCTTGATTGACGAGTCGCACCAGCTCTCTTCGCGTGCACGAGAGGACCCTCTTCGCCTTCAAACAAGACCAGAAAGGCCCTGCCACCTCCGGCCGCCGGTCTGCAGCGCCCGAGACGTGGACGGCTTGCGTGACTCGAACAAAACGCTAAGCTAGCTAATCTGCTATATCCATCGCCGCGCCACTTGCGACTTCCATCGCGCCAGCTCTGGACGCGACGGCTTGCCTATCTTGCGTTGGGTGGTGCTCCCCGCTTCTATCCGAGTGTGGGATGGGACACAGAGGCATCATATCGACGCACTCCTTGCCGTGCCTGTCGACTCGAGCATAAATCACCGCCCACACCTGCTCGAACATGGCTACCTTAACGCCGCGGAAGCGGGCGTGCTCCCGGTTCTCGGCATCCTCGTGGACCTGCGATCCGCCAAAGCCCATCAGCACTGACGGAGGTTGCTTCAGAGGCAGGACGCATGCTGACCTTATCGAGGAACGCCCTGGCCTTATCGCCGTTCCTCGGCTTTAGGGGGATGCACTCCTCAGCCTCGTTGTACGGCGCGCTCTGGAAGCAGTCCGTCAGCGGCGGAGCTCGCGCGTAGATTCGGGTCGTGTGGCCGAGGGTCGGAACGCTCAGCTGGAATGAATCGGCCCCTGCGAAGAACCGTGTTACCACGCCGAGCAACGGAGCGCTCATCAGCAGGGCTCATGCTTACCGATTCCCGACACGATCGCGCGCTCGACGATAGGTCGACGCCTCACATACAATCGAAGAAACAAGAGGTCGCTGGCGCGGCTTGCCTGCTTGGCGTTGTAGTTCTTCTCATTGCAGTGCTGTGCAATCGTGTCAAGCTCTTCCGGCCCGAGAGACTGCCACTGCTGGTCCAGCGTCGTCGCATATGCGTCGTCGAGTGTCGACTGCAGCACGCGATGGACCATGACGTCGGCATACCGCCGGATCGGGCTGGTGAAGTGCGTGTAGTACGGGATGTTCAGCGCAAAGTGCCGACAGCTCACTCCGGCAGGAAGGCAGGAGTAGCAGCAGTACTGCGCAAGTTGCATCGGCATGGTGCACAGTTCCATGATGAGCAGCGCAGTTAGGGAACCTTGGTCCGATCTCGAACGGCACATTTCCTAGTCATGAGAGGCCTGGTAAGATCCTTCCGGCGCAGCGCCGATGCCGCAGAAAGGCAATTCCTTCCTTCCTTCCTTCCTTCCTTCCTCCCCGGTTCAGTAACCCGCTCACCTGAATCTCTGCAATGGCGCGCGACATGTCCGCGCTTGTGTCACCGGGTATCGTGACGCCAAACGTTTTGGCGATGTTCTCATTGGTTTTGGCGAGCTCCTCCAGATCCGGGCATCGGTGTCGGCGCAGCACGGCCTTCTCTGGCAGGGCGCGGATCAGCTGCTGTGCGACCAAGTAGTTGGCTATCAGCATGTACTCTTCGATGAGCCGATTCGAGTCTCGAATGGGATAGGCGGTCACGCCCTTTGGATTCTGCGTCTC
This sequence comes from Pinguiococcus pyrenoidosus, assembly GCA_019677205.1. Taxonomy (NCBI): domain Eukaryota; class Pinguiophyceae; order Pinguiochrysidales; family Pinguiochrysidaceae; genus Pinguiococcus; species Pinguiococcus pyrenoidosus. The sequence continues at coordinate 45,673 of JAAMXY010004159.1, forward strand.
GGAGTCGAGGTAGAAGCTCAGCTTGGCGTTGTGAAGCTGCATCGCTCCCTTCTCCTTCCGAAGGCTGCGTCTGTGGGCCATTCGTCGGGAACGCAAGATTACCATTTGCGAAGGAGGACTTCATCAGCAGCTCTCAAACGAACCTGGCCATGGCGACTCGGTGCATCAGCTTGACGTCCTCTATGACGTCCTCGCAAGACTGCTTGCTCAGTGCATCCGGTCGGCGATCCGGTGCCCACAGCTCGTCGTTCAGCGTTCCCTTCTTCATGTGATCTTCGATCGTCCCATCGATCATGCGCTGTGCAGTGCCGTAGTCAAGCTTGCAGCAGCTCCGAATGACGCCTCTGCCAAACCATGGCTCGTGGTCCTTCACCAGGTTCCCGTCCATTTGCATTCTCCACACGACGCTGAAAGTTAGTCTATCCACCTGCATGAGCTTCCAGTCAGACTCCTGACGGCATGGGCGGGACAAGGACAAGGGCTCGCTTACATTCGGATTCAAGGAGCAGTAGTCCTGGCTGAGCTCCTTTGGGAGCATGTGAATCACGCGATTAACGAGGTACACGCTTGTCGCGCGCGCCCTGGCGGCCTCGTCGACAGCGCTTCCCTCCCGCACGAAGTGCGTGACGTCCGCGATGTGGACGCCCATCTCGACCGTGCCGTCGCCGAGCGGCTTCACGTGGAGCGCATCGTCCAAGTCTTTGGCGCTCCACGGGTCTATCGTAAAGACACGCTCGTCTCGAAAGTCCCGCCGAACCCGCAAGTCGTCGTCCGTGACGGCCCACTGCTTCCCTTTGGTATTGGGAAACTCAGACGCCAAAGACCTTATCAGGCGGTGCGCATAAAATACAACCCTTACCGAAGGTACGCTCAAGCTCGTCCACGGCTTCCTGAGGAAACAAGGGCAGCATCGGCTTCGCGTTGGCGGCATCCTGCTCCTCCGTCCATGCAACTTGTTCAATGACTTTGTGCTCCAGCAAGAGCGCAATGGTCTCTACTTCGATTGACCCATCCTCTCCGAGGAGCCACACTGCTGCTGCCACCGGCTGCGGGAGCTCTGCGGGCCAGTTCGGGTCCTGCCGCGCCAAGAACTTGGCCCTAGCAAACCTTCGGCACGGTCAGCAAGCAGGAAAAAGAGCAGCGACACATCGTCCTACCCGAGTGCATACCTCTCCGGATCCTCCTTGTAGCAGTCCGGCACCCGCTCCCAAGGCACGGAGAGCCGCGTGTGTCGTCCCAGATCGGGAATGAACTGATACGTGTCCTCCTCGCGATGCAAGTGGCCAGGGACATCCGGAAACGGCGCAGTTTCCAAGATGGCGACGACGCGGCCTGCGGGCTGCAGGCCGTTGCTCAGCGCCCTCTGCCCCATCTCTGACAGCTTCAGCCCTCTGTCAACAGGTCCTGCGGGTCGCGGAGGCACCAGAGGCGCCCAAAGGTTGCCCTGCTTCTCGTCCTGATACCACTCGCGATCCTGCTCTTGCACTTGCGCCTCCGCGCGGTCAGCAGAAGTCAACCACCTGTCGTCTCCGTCTAACTTTACGTCCGCCAGGGCCTCCTCCAGCTCTCTGTGCGCCTTTTTGTCGCGAAAGCGCGTCGCCTCCGCTTCCGCGCGCCCGTTTGAACGCCATTCGCTCTCCGCCAGCAACTGCACCTGTACGCGGTCGCCGTGCTTCGCGCGGTTGCGGTGCTCAAAGCCGCCGATGTACACGTCTGAGGCGAAGCCGAAGTCTCGGGCGTCAATGAACGCGTGGAGAGAGTCTCCCGAGTCCTGCGTCTGCACGCGGAGCACACCCTCTAGCACGCCCTCCGCCGCACGATGCACTTCGTGCGCAGCGTATGGCTCCTCGGGGAAGATCCTGCGCTTCTTTCCGCGGTTTCCGCGCCGATTCTTGGACATCTGATTGGGAGAATCGGAGGCGAAGCAATTCAAATGGACTGGGCGTCGTTTTGTGGCGCGAAAACGGCAAACCCTGGACGAATCAGCTGATCATCCATAGAGAACTCCACTAAGAAAATCAATCTATAACTGGATAAATAAAACTGTGTTTAACGGCTTCATTTGGATTTGGCCCTTTTCCCGCCATTTTTTGGATCTGAAGATCCGCTGCAGAGGTCTTCTACGCCACCTCCGCTCTGCCAGGTTCAGCCTCCATGGCTAACTCCAGAGGTAAAGGCAGCCCGAGACCTGTCCATGCAAGCGGAGTGCATGACGCTCGGGCCCCAAACGCAGGACGCGCCTTTGCCAGCGGCAGCGAAGACGACAGCGACGCACTGGAGCACGAGCTTTCTCAGGTGGGCGCGGGCGAAGAGTCCGAATCGGACTCGGACAGCCCTAGGACACGGCTGAAACGGCGTCGAAGACGCACAGCGTCGCGGCGGAGCAAGCGTCCGCGGCGCTCCGTCGCGAGTCGTGCTCGCGGCGCGGCCGAAGAGGATGGCGGGGACGATGTCCGAGGGGCACGTCAAGTCGTTAGCAATGTAGTTGGTGGCGAGGATGACGATGATGAGGATGACGACGAAATGGAGGAGGAGGAGGTGGACGACGAAGATGACGAGGAGGACGAGGAGGACGAGGAGGACGAGGAGGAGGAGGGAGAGGCGGACGGAGATCAGGATGAGGATGATGAAGATGAGGAGCAAGATGGTGACGACTCGGAAGAAGAAGGAGATGATGATGATGATGAAGATGATGAAGAGGAAGCGACTGATGGAGCAGGCAAAGACTCGTCTCGGCTGTCGCGGCTTGAAGGCCGCTCCGTCGCTCGAGGCCTTCTTGGCGTCGGCGCGAAAGAGGTGAGAAGCGCGCCGTAGAAAGCGTGGAGAGCAAAAAAACCTGAGCCAGTCTGTGCTTCTCAGGTGTTCAAGAAGTCACGAAAGCGCCCTCGGAAGGCGGCCGCCAGGAAAGGGACGAAGCGGCGCGGCAAGACGGCGAACACGGAGCTGCTGCCGCATATTCAAAGGATCCTCAACGACGCCTTTGCGTACTACATTCAGGGGCGCAGCCCGGAGGCGGTGAAGAAGTTCAGCGAGGTCGTCGAGCAGGCGCCGAGGCATCCAGACGCGTACATCGCCCTGGCAGATGTCTACGAGAAGCGGGCTCGCGACGCGGCCGACCGCGGAGAGGACCAGGAATCCGCGGACGTGGAGAAGGCGCTCCAGTTCATCTACACGGCCGCCTCGCTGAAGCAGAAGGACGTGGACCTCTGGAAGCGAGTGCTTCGCCTTGCCGAGGAAGCCGGGAATGACCAGCGGTATCGGGAGGCGCTCCATCAGTGCGTCAAGATTCAACCCGAAGATACGGAGCACGCCGACGAGTACGTGAGGGTACTGAAGGAGCTGCAACAGTTCCCGCTTGCTGGGCAAGTCTGTGGAGCTGTCGCGTTTGGCAATTTCAAGGATCCTGCAAAGTCTCTGCGTTTCGCTGTCCAGCAGCTCGAGTTTTTTCGTCGGTCGTACACGGTGAAGGAGAAGAGCATCCGCAATGGTCTCACGGCAGCCATCGTCAACGTTGTCGGCGAAACGGTGCTCGATAGGGAGCTCATCCGCGAAGAAGATCATTCCGCGGAGGAGCCGGTAGAGTTCTCCTGGAGACAATTTGAGCGAGTTGGGTGGAGGATGCGTCCGGAGCATCTCGAGTTCAAGACGAGAAGACCCGCGACTCCGCCGGCGAGTCTGTCCGAGGCGGCATACCGGCTTCTGTGCGACTGCTTCCGCCGCTTGCAAGACTTCCTCGTGGAGGAGAAGCAGTTCACGCGATGCCTTGCGGTCGTGCGGACCCTGTCTTCCTACCTTCAGCTGGAGAACGTTGTCGACGCCGTCGGATGGGACGCCGGATTGGTGCCACCGGACATCGTGGTGCGACACGGGATCTGCCTGCTTCGCACCGGAGCCGCGCGGGAGGGGCGAGCGTGCACCAACGTCGTGCGGCGGGACGACCTCTTCAATGCAGAGATGGAGAAACGCCTGAAGCTACCCCCGAGGCAGAAGTTGATGCTGGATGTCGCGGAGGCCGTGGCGGACGCAGGCGACATGGCCGGCGCATGCCAGTTGCTGAATCAAGTCCTCCGGCATCAGTACTTTCTGAAGCATGCCAGCGGAAAGCGCTTTGCGGTGCCCCTGCCGGACTTGGGAAGGACGCTCCTCGTGTGCCAGGCGGCAACCAAGATTGGCCCACCTGTGAGCGACCACGCCATGACGCTGCTCGAGGATCTTCTCGAGCAGCACTCTCGCTCGACGCGATTGCTCAGCTGCTACGCCGACGCCGTCCTGCTGCTTCACGCGCAGGACACCCTCAAGCGCAGAGCAGGGCTGGCCAAGCTATCGACTGCCGTCTTTCGCGTAGTGAAGCATTGGTCCCGAGAGTTGACGCGTTGGCGTCAGGGGTCCAGCGCAGGCGACAAGAGGAAGGACCCGTTCGCCATTCCATTTCCGGAGGCCAGGACGCGCATCAAACTCTTTGCGGCCTTCGCGGAGCTTGCTCGCTTGGACGGGGACAGCAAGACTTTCTTGGCAATCAGCCTGCCTCTGCTCGAAATGTACTCTTACCAACATTTCATCACGGAGCGGCGGTCGCAGAACTACAAGCTAGCCGGCGCGGAGCTTGGTGGCGAAGGAGACCGACTCATGGACCACCTGCGCAAGGGCGAAGACATCACGGAGCGCATGTTCTGGCTAAGCCGCGCTTGGCTTGACGAGCGGCGCCACGGCCTCAGCACGTGCTTCCTGGAGACTGCCGTCGCCTCCAGCCTGCTGAAGCTGTTCTCCAAGGACTTCTTCGGAGAGATTTCCGTCCAGGCGGTGAAGAATCTTGTGAAGGAGGGGCGCCAGTCGGATGCAGAGACGGTGTCCGAGGCTCTCATCCAAGAGGGTCGCGGCATCCTCTCCGCCAAGCATCGGAGGCACGTGACCAAAGCGCTCCATGCGCGAATGCCCCCAGCGCTGGCCACCTTGGGAAGCCGCGGGTCTCAGGCGAGCTTCTTGGTGGACGCTGCGCTTCGGGCCGAGCCGAACGATGATTCACCGTGGAACGCCCTGAGCCACTTCTTGCAGGAGCTGGACTCGGAGAAGCCGATGGCCCCATCCACCGACGCCGAAGTGGAGAAGAAAGCCGTGAAGAATGTCATTCAGTCCTTGCGAATGCGGCTCAGCAAGGCCTTTGGTGGAGGCCTCACCGGTGCTGCCGCTGCTTTGCTGAATGGCCACCTCTCGACGAAGCCACGGAGATCTATGCAAAGCTATCTGCTGGCCGCCTCGGAACGACGAGACGACCCGTTGCCCATGCTGTGCGTCGCGGCGCTCCTCCTTCGCCATGTGGGCGCGAAGAAGACGAAAGCCCCGGACGCGATGCTCATTCGAGCCCTCGCTTGCTTCGGCGAATACGCCAAGAAGCGCCTCCGAGTGGAGCCGAGCTTAGCAGCCGAAGGAGTCAAAGGAGCCAAAGGAGCCGAAGGAGCCGAAGGAGCCGAAAGAGCCGAAGGAACCGAAGGGCGTCCGGCACCGAAGTACACGGACTACGTCATTTCCGCCGAGAAAGGGCTGGAGATCGTGTTCAAGGCGGCGGCGGATGAGGACATATGGTCGAGAGCGACCAAACCGGGCGAGATCGTCGGGGACGAAAAGGGCGGCGAGGACGACTTCGAAGACGATGGCGAAGAAAGCCCTCCGCGTGACCACGGCGAGGCTTCACTCCTGCAGGAGGTGCTGTACAACCTGGGGCGTGCGCACCAGGGCGTCGGTCTGAAGTTTGTAGCTGCGAGCTACTATCGCCGGGCCCTTCAGATCGACGACGACGTCCGGAGCAGAGGCGGAGGCGGCATAGATGACGATGCCTACGTCACCAAGGAGGCGGCGGTGAATCTGATGCACATCTACCTGGAGTCAGGAAACACCGCGGCCGCCCAAGAGCTTCTTCAGAAGTATCTAGCGGTGTGATGCGCCTGTCGGCGGAGGCCAAGGAGAGAACCAGGCAGAGACGACCAGGGCAGAGAAGAGAACGAAATGGCTTCTTGGCTTTGCAATATTGAAAGTTCTTCATAACGTTACAGACCAAAATGGCGAGATGGAAATTCAGGTGGACAAGCCGGGAATCTGCCGATGAGCCGAGCCTCCGTTGCCGAGAGCAGATCATTTACACAGGACGCCATCAATACCGTGTGTCGGGACCGATGGGAGCTTTCTCCCTTGCCCTCACAGCGACACAGGGCCTCTACGAGTCCTACGCAACCGGCGCGGCTCATGCACCTTCAGAGGCAGCTTGGCTTGTCAACGTGCGGCCCTCCTTCGCGTCCGCAGTTCCTCCCCAGTCAGCGCGGATCTATGTACAAGTCTTGTGAAGATGATCTCCACCTTCGCTTCTTAGCATGGAGAGCAAGCTTTTATGCACCATCAGCGTCAGCGTGGCGTGGCGCCAGAGCATTCTCTCCCATCCATCGAGCAAGAGCTCCTGGAACGCTCAGTTCAGCGTCCAGGACTCAACTCCGTACCCGACAAACTTGCCACTCGGGAGCTTGAAGCCGGCGCCCTCGAAGTCAAAGCCGAGACGGTCCGTAGCTTCATCCAAGCGTGCGATCTGCCTTGGCGAAAGCCTCCAGCCAGACCCCATCGCGTTCTCATCCACGTGGCGCACGCAGGTGGCACCGGGGAGCGGTATCGCGCCCTTGCAGATGACCCAGTTCAGGGCGACTTGCGCAGGGGTGCGCTTCGCGCTGTCCGCGATGTCTTCGAGCTCACGCACCAGAGGAGAGACGCCCCCCTTCGGGATCCCGTCAATGCCACCAACTATGTACTTCTTCATGCCCATGCCCTTGAGCCCCTTGGGGATATTCTGAGGGGTGTACTTCCCCGTCAGTAGCCCCATGCACAGGGGATAGTATGCCATCGGCTTGACGCCAACCTCGAGACACCTATCGATGGTGTCCTGCGCACCATTTCCTCGGTAGAGCAGCGAGAAGTTCACTTGGTTGCTGGCAAGCGGCACATTGCGCTTGCCGAGCGCTTCCTGGCATCTTTCCATGAGCGTGGGGCCGTAGTTGGACACGCCGACGTTCTTGATGAGGCCCTCCCTGTAGCATTCCGCAAGTCCTTCCCAGTACAGCTCATCTTTCACGTTGGTGATGCCCCACAGGCGCCCCGGTTGCACGATGTCCGGCATGTGAATCTGGTAGAGGTCGATCTGCTCCACCCCGAGGCGATCCAGAGACGCGCGGCAAGCTTCCACGACGGATTCCGCGCTCTGCCTCCATGGCAGCGGCGTGAACTTGGTGGCGACGATGGGCTTTCGCCCCCCATACACCGCATGGGCCGCATTGGCATACTCGCTCACGAGCCGCTCTCCGTCGCCAACGCCGTAGCGTTCGGCCGAGTCGAAGAAGTTCAGCCCGAGCTCCATGCTCCGCTCCACACACTGCCGCACCCGCCGCTGCCCCTCGATGGACATGTCCGTGGCCCACATGATGGTGCCCATGCCCACCTCTGGAACGGACAGAGTGCCCAGCTTCGCGCGCCGCACCGGCGACGCAGGACCAAACGGCGGAATACGCGGCGTCGAGAGGTCCGAAGCGGCCGCGCGCCCGCTAGGTCTGGCGGCCAGCGCGGACGCCTGTGCGGCGCACCAGATTGCGACGCTCACAACGCGCGTCCAACTCATCTTACGCCTCTTCCGCTTCGCTTTGAGGGGAAGAAAAATTCCGATGCAAACGCCACCGAAACAGCTGAGGCTCCAAATGCTTTTCCTGTGTAGCAAACGAAGGCCGAACGGCTGCGGCGCGGGATCTTTGCGCGTATCTCGCGAAGTGAGAGCGGTCGAATGGGTCCTGGAGAAGGTCTCCCAGTGGCATTCAGTTGGAGTCCGAAGCTGAAGTGCAAAGAGAGAGAGAAAGTCTCCGATGGTGAAATCGGAAGCGTCGCGGAGTGTTGAGCGGTTTAACTGCGGCTGCGGAAGTCTGTCCGTTGCGTTGCGACCGGAGGTGGCGCACTGAAAGAGATGGGTTTTCGCCGGAAAGCGCAGGACTTCCAAGAAGGATTCCGCAGCTGAAGATTCCCACCTTGTGATCTGCGCGCGCGAAATGTGGGGCGGCGCAGTGCTGTGCCACGTGCGAAACACGCGAGAAATGCGCATTCGCTGCGCTACAAACGAGGGTTCAGACCAAGCTGAAGTAGTGTTCTATCTTCGGTAGAAGATATATGAGATCTATTCAGTATCAATACTTAATTAAAAAGTTTGATATGGGAATAAAATAACATATGATAATGCGTGACTGGATCCAAAAAGAAGATTTTACGTTTTGATATGATTAACTGGAGAAACGTGTACAAAGTTTCCGTCGTCCAACGTCTGAGACCGAAGCACCACGTAATTGCGATGCGATTGGTGGAAAGGTCAACAGAACTTCTGCGTCATTACGTGGCCCGGTGTAGCGGGAAAGACGTCGATTGTTTGGCTGGCGGAGCGCACGAAATCAGCCAATCCCACGCCGATGTCCGTTCCTGCCCAATCGTTCCTCCGCTGAACCGCCCATTTTACACTCCAAAGGCGCCACTTGGGTCTCCAATCCAGCCATGTATCGGCCAAATACCACTCAGGCGCCATATTGAAATCGCCTTCAACTTGGAAGGGCGGGTTTCCCGCCATTTCTGCATGTTCTCCTCTCCAGAACGTCGTGGAACAGCTGCCAGGCCAGAAGCTCGCTTCCATGCTTCTTCCGCGCCGCGTGGGATCTCGCCGCATGCTCTGGTCCTACCTCTCGTGCGCTCTCATGGCAAATCCCCGCGTCCGCTGCTTCTCGCCTTGGCACTGCTCTGCAGGTGCTTCCACTCCTTCGGAGAGGCCTGTCTGACTCGCACGGAAGCTCCTGTCCTAACCCTAGGCTGCCTGCCTCTTGCGACTTGCTAGGCTCCAATGAAGAGCTGGTGAGCAACTTGAGGCGCGGGAACATTCTGCAGTCCAATGCGGTTCAAGCGGCAATGCTCCGCACGGATCGCGCCGCCTTCGTTCCCAAAGGTCTGTCTCCGTCTCTGAGCGCTTCCTCCGTTTGCTTCAGAGGGCAGTGCCAGAAACCCCACTGCCTCAGCAAAGCGCCTAATGCCTCGTGGAAATAAACTCCCTCCGCAGAATCGGCGCTGTCGGCGTATCAAGATGCGCCGCTGCCCTTGGGCTTTCCTGGCGCCACCATCTCAGCACCCCATATGCACGCGGCGGCTCTGGTACGCTTGTCGTTGCTCTTTGCAGCCTGCGTCTGCGCTTGGATGCTTTGAGCCGCATTTGCTGACTGGATTCGACGCTGAATACGCACAGGAATACATGCTGCCTGCGATCATGGCGAAAAGCGGCACTGGCGAGGTTTGCCGGATCCTGGACGTGGGCTCCGGCTCGGGCTATCTGCTGGCAGCTGCGTACCACCTCGGCGCCACGGTGTGCGGACCAGAGCACTGCGAGGTCGTGGGCGTAGAGCTGTACGAGGGCCTCGCGGATCAGAGCGTCCGAAATCTGCACGCTGCGGGCCTCGGAGAGGAGCTTGCAAGGTATGCGGCGGCAGCCGAGTTCTTCTTCTCTGCAGCAGCATATTCCTCGCGTGTGCCTCTTTCGGGGAAGACGAAACCACCGAAACGGAGCTGAACTCGATAATGCCAGGGGACTGGTCCAGGTTTACGCCGGAGATGCGTGGGAAGGTGTTCAGGCTCGGCACGATGGCCGGCACTCACAGTTCGATTTCATCCACGTCGGAGCGGCAGCGTCGGAGGTGCCGGAGAAGCTGATCGAGCTTCTACGACCCGGCACGGGGACGATGACCATCCCAGTGGGGCCAGAGCACGGACCGCAAGTTTACATGATGGTGCGGCGGAACGAAGACGGCAGCACTTCGGAAGAACGCCTGTTTGGCGTGCGCTACGTGCCGCTCGTGCGCACCGAAAGGCGCTGATCTCTTTCGCCGTGACGAGCGAGGGCATGCGCAATGCCCCTTTCGCAGCGTGCTTGGCGGCGGCGCTCCACCTTCCATTTCGACACCCCTTCCGAGGCCCTCCCAACGCGATCCTGGGGCCTCGTTCGAATCAACTCAAGCCTTCGCATGCCGACGGGAGGTTGCTGGAAAGAGAGGGGCTGTACAGCAACTCGTTTCGTGTCTGTAGCTACGAGCCTCGTGTAGATACGACGAGGAGACGCATGCAATGCTGCCGATGATGACAACGGACTGCCGTGGCGGAACAACTTCCCACGTACGATTGCATTGCAGCAAGGCGGCAGTCCATCTCTCCTACGAAGCGACCTGGTTTATCGGCGACATTCCTTCTCTCTGCGTTCCTGCATTCATCAGTCTTTTCCCGCCCCGCCTCCTTCCCTCCAAGGCGCAGAGGCGTCTCTAGGCCTTCTCAGCAACGCAGCTTCGCAGCAAGCTCACGACGTCGAAGTGGCGATTGGCAAGCGCGGCGTCCAGGGGATTGCTTCCCCGATCGTCTCGGGCCCGCAGATTCGCGCCGCGATGCACAAGCAGCGTCACAGCGTCGACGTGGCCATTCTGGGCGGCCACCAGCAGCGGGGTGGCGCCATCGCCTTTCGCAGCCTCAATCTGTGCACCGTGGTCGAGCAGCAGCGTCAGGACGTCCAGGTGCCCGTTCTGAGCAGCGATGTACGTCGGGGTTGCTCCGTTCTGGTTGGCCACCTCCGTGCTTGCGCCACTCTCCAGCAGCAAGTTCAAGACGCCCACGTGACCGTTCTGAGCCGCGATGAAGCTAGGCGTCGCCCCGCTGTTCTCCTGCGCTTCCCTGTTGGCACCTCGCTCCAAGAGCTTCTTCACGACCTCTGCGGATCCCGTGTGCGTGGCGATGTGCAGCGGAGTGACCCCATTCTTGTCCGGAGCCTCGAGGTTGGCACCCGTGTCCAGCAGCTTGACCAGCGAAGGCACATCGCCGTTGGCCGCTGCCACGTGCAGCGGCGTCCAGCTCGCCCTCGTCAGCGCGCTGATGTCGGCGCCCGCTCCCCTCAAGGCCCCGAAGGCAGCAAAGTTGTCGAGCTTGTACGCTGCGGCCAGGGGCGTAAGCCCAGCCCGGTCCGTCCACTCGAGGACGGTCTGATTGGTGCGGTGGACTCGCAGGATCGCGTTGATCTGATCCATTTGCCCCGCCGTGGCAGCGTCGTGCAACTGCTTGCCCGCCTTGTCAGCATCGACCGCGACGTGGAAGGGAACCTGTTGCGGTCCCAGCGGCACCTCGAGGCTGCCGCCTTGTCCCATGAGCAAGGTCACGATGTCCCCGTGGCCGCTTTCCGCAGCAAGGTACATCGGAGGTGCACCATTCCGGTCAAGCGCGGCGGCGTTCGCACCGCCATGGAGGAGCATCGCCACCACGTCCAGGTGACCGTTCTCGGAGGCCGCGTGCAACGGAGTCATCCCGTTCACGTCGCCCAGGTCCAGCTTCGCGCCCCGAGCTATCAAGAGGGTCGCGATTTCCGCAGAGCCCGCGTGGGCACTGATCTGCAGGGGCGTGATGCCGTGCTCTTCCGCCAGATCGACGTTCGCTCCGCGATCGAGCAGGAGAGAAACCGCGCTCGCGTGCTTGTACTGGACTGCCCGAGACAGCGCCGTCGCTCCGCCACTTTCGGTGGCATCGATCTCCGCGCCGCGATCCAGCAACAGCTCCACAAGCTCCGCGTGGCCCTTGCGGGCTGCAATGTGCAGGGGCCTCGCCCCGTTCTTCTCGCGGCTTTCCACATTCGCCCCGCGCTCCATGAGCAACGCGGCAACGTCTGCATGGCCTTTCTGGCACGCAATGTACAGCGGCGTCGCCCAGCTCGTCGTTGCGGTGTGCACGTTGGCGCCGCTGTCGAGCAGCAGGGCGGCCACCTCCACATGGCCATTCTGGCAAGCGACGTACAGGGCAGTGGCTCGGTTGCTGTTCACGGCCTCGATGCGCGCCCCGCGATCCAGAAGCAGCTGAACGATGTCGCGATGGCCCGTCTGTGCGGCGCGGTACAGGGCCGTTGCGCCATTCTTGTCGGCGATCTCGATGCTCTCGCCGTCGTCAAGGAGCTTCTCGACCGCGGTCGCGTCGCCTTTCGCCGCGGCCACATGCAGCGGCGTCCAGCCCACGCTGAGAAGCGACTCCACGTTCGCGCCGACCTTCTGCAGCAGCGCAAACACGCTCTGCTTGTCATTCCGGTACGCGATGGCGAGCGGAGTGAGCCCTTCCCGGGAGCCGGACCACTCGACCACGTCAGCGCTGCCCTTGTGAAGGCGCAGGATCGCGTTGACCATATCCAGCGCTCCCGCTTCGGCCGCATCGTAGAGCTGCTTGCCGGCCTTGGCCGGGTCCAGCGCGACGTTGAAGGCCGCTCTTCGATCCCCCTGGAAGGCGTGTGCGAGCGAAAGGCGGTCAAGCAGCAGGTTAAAGACCTCGGTCTGGCTGTGCTGCACGGCAATCTGCAACGCGGTCTCGCCATTTGAGTTTGCCGCGTCGATGCTGGCGCCGCGATCCAGCAGAAGCGCGGTCACGTCGGCTTTGCCCGTCTCCGCAGCCATGTGCAACGCGGTGGCGCCCCCACTGTCGGCCGAGTCCGCATCGGCGCCGCCATCTAAAAGCCTGGCGACGATATCGATGAGCCCCATGCGCGCTCCGACGTGCAGCGGCGAGAGGCCGCTCGGCCCGGCTTTGTCCACGTCTGCGCCGTGTCGGAGCAGGAGGTGGACTACGTCGAAGTGCCCATCCTGCACCGCCCTCAAGAGCGCCGTCGCGCCATTTTCCTCCGCTGCATCCAGATCCGCCCCGCGCTCGATCAGCAAAGCCAGCACATCGACACGTCCCTTGTGCGCCGCGACATGTAGAGGCGTAGCGCCGGACTTCTGCGCCGCGTTCACGTCCGCACCGCTGTCAAGAAGCAACGCGAGGATGTCCAGGTGGCCCTTCTGCGCCACCATGTGCAACGCAGTCGCCCCAAGCTGGTTCGCCGCCTCGGTCTTGGCCCCGTGGCGCAGCAGCAACGCGACCACGTCCGCATGGCCGTTCTGCGCCGCCAGGAAGAGCGGCGTCGCACCGTTCGAGTTGGCCGCTTCTGCGGAAGCTCCGGCGTCGAGCAGGGCCCTGACGACCTCCAGGTGCCCAGCGCCCGCGGCGCGGTACAAGGGGGTGGCGCCGTTCTTGTTCTTCGCCTCGACGTTGGCGCCTCTTTCGAGGAGTCTCTTCACCTTGACGAGGTCTCCCTTGCTAGCTGCGATGTGCAGCGGCGTCCAACCGACTCGCAGCAGCGCGTCCACGCTTGCGCCCGCTTTCAGCAAGGCGTTGAACACCCGGGTGTGCTCGCACTTGTACGCCACTGCGAGTGGCGTCAGGTCTTCCACCGGGTGCCGCCACTCCAGAACGGCTTCCTCGCTTTCGAGGCCTTCCAAGATGCGAAGGACGTCCGACAACGCGCCGGCCTCCGCCGCATTGTACAGCTGACTTCCTTCGTGACCGGCGGTGGCCACCACTGTGACTGGCGCCTCCGGAAGCGCCATGTTCGCACGCGATTCGCAGCGCCAAGATGAGAGGTTTGCGGAGGCTGCGTACGAGAGGCCCTTTCGCGCGGAAAGTTTTGGCGCTGGATCGCCCCGCAAAGTCCAGGAAGAGACTCAGCAGCTCTGTGCGGACGTCGTTGGCCTGAAATTGGGCCGGCGCGCCAAACTTCGTGGCGAAGACACTTGACCTTTGACTTCGACTTCGGATTTTTGCGAGTTTCGGATTTCGGATTTTGAGTTTCCAGTAGGTACTAGTACTACAGTACCTGGCAGGCCGGGGATCTGGATAGCGTGCATTAAGAGTCCGACAAAGACGTTAAGTATTATTAAATGCTTTATATTTTAATCAATTAGATTGTGTGAAAGATGCAAATCTCGCGTGGATTCTGCCCAATCAGAGCCCGCGATTTCGTAGCGTCAACCTCACGCCCGCATGTTCCGACGCCGCTTCCATGCGCCATGCGCTGCGCTTTTGAAACACGAACGCGCCGCAGCAAAATGGCGCCGCTGACGCCTTTGCGGATGAAGCATTTGGCGCTGAGCGTCGCTCTCGTTTCCAGCTATGTCGTGGCGTTTCCAGCCGGCTCGCGGCGCTTCGTGTCGCGAGAGACGGAAGTGATCGGCGGCGCCGCGCCAACGACGACGTCCGATCCCGCCACTGTTGGGCCCGTTTTCTGCAATCGCGAGCTCAATCTGCGGCAGTTGGACGTGGTGGGCTTCGACATGGACCATACGCTAGCGCAGTACGAGACGGCGTTCGATCTGCTGGCTTTTGAAGGCGCCAAAGACAAGTTGCACACGGAGTACGGCTATCCGGAGGAGGTTTTGGACTTCCACTACGACGCCTCTACGTACAGTCGCGGTCTGATCATCGACAAGGCTCGAGGGAACTTCCTGAAGATCGATCGGCATAAGTACGTGCGCGTGGCCAGCCATGGCAGCAAGGTACTGAGCTCTCAGGAGCGGAAGGAGATCTATCGGCCCAACTTCGAGGGCACCTTGGAGTTCAAGGGCTCCAACTTCGTCAAGATGGACACTCTCTTTCATGTCGTGGATGCGAGTCTCTTTGCGCAGCTTGTGGACCTCAAGGATAGGAAGCCGGAGCTCTTCAAGAGCATCGACTACCCGACCATCTACCAGCACGTGCGCGCGTGCGTCGACCTTTGCCACCGCGACGGAACCATCAAGAAGGAGGTATGAAGGCGTCCGCACCTCGCGGGATGCTCTCTTGGCGGCTTGGCGTCTCGGTGGCCAGTCGAGAGCTGACCTGGGTTCTGGATTCTGCGACAGGTTGCGAGAGACCCCGTGCCGTACATCGTGCGCGATCCGAATCTCATTCCCATGCTGCGGGCGTTCAAGGCAGCGGGCAAGAAGGTGTTCCTCCTCACCAACTCGCACTGGGAGTACACCGACGTGGTGATGAACTTCCTGTGGGGAAACCCGCCGGACGCCCCCGATCTGCAGTGGACGGATCTCTTCGACGTCATCATCTGCGGCGCGAAGAAGCCGCACTTCCTCACGGACCCGTACTTGAATCTCTTCCGCGTGAACGTGGAGGATGGCACGCTGCAGAACACGGACGGCGTCGACGACGACTACGAGGCCTTCTTGGCCGAGGGGAAGGTCTTCCAGGGCGGGAACTACCGCGACCTGCACAAGATGGTGGGCCTGACGTCCGGCGAGCGCCTGCTGTACGTGGGCGATCACATGTTCTCCGATGTGCTGCGCACGAAGCGGAGCTTGGGCTGGCGGACCTGTCTCATCATCCCGGAGCTCGAGCACGAGATCAAGGTGCTGGACAGCCTCGTCGGGCTGCGCCAAGATATCCGCCGGCTGCGCGAGGAGCAGCGGATCCTGGACATGGAAGCAAACGAGGCGGTCACGGCCAGCGGGCTGAACGGGGAAGATCTCGAGCCGCTGCTGCAGCAGCTGGACGAGAAGCAGGGGGGCAAGAAAGAGGAGCTCAGCGAGGTGACGAGGACATATCACCAAAGCTTCCACCCGACCTGGGGCCAGCTCTTCAAGGCCGGCTACCAGTCGTCGCAGTTTGCCAAGCAGGTGGAAGGCTACGCGTGCCTGTACACGTCCAAGGCTTCCAACCTGGTGGCCTGCGCCTTGCGGCACTTCCGACCCGCCATCGACGAGGTGCCGCACGAGAGCGCGGCAGCAAGCTAGACGAATAAGTAGAGACGATTTGCTGTTTTCCTTTGCTGCGAGGACCATCGACACGTGGTGTTCCAGCTTCTGCATCGAACGTCGAATCTTCCGCCGTCGTCTCTGTCCCACCGCCGCACCGCCGAGGTTTTCCTTTTTGCATGCGCGCCGCTTCCCAGCCTTGGTCCACGTCAGGGCATCTCCTCGAAGCGCTGAAGCTCTCGTGAGACGTACAAGAGGAGCCTCCGAGATGGGCCTGCGCCGCGCGAACCAGCGCCTCGCCATCACGCTGACGTTGTCCTTCAGCAGGGCTTGCAGCCTCCGCAGGGACCTTGAAGGGCTGCGGGCCATGGCGGGCATGATGGCGTCCTTGGGAGACGCGTCCTTCCGCCTGCCGGAGGGCCGCGGGAGCGTCCCGCAGGCCGCCGCGCAGCTGGCGAGCTTCCTGAACGCCAACCGAGGCGTCGCGGTGCTAAGCGGCGCGGGCGTCAGCACCGAATCTGGCATTCCTGACTACCGCAGCCCCGCAGGAAGCTACAGCAAGGGCCACCGCCCCATGAGCCACGACGCCTTCGTGTTCCACGAGCGCAAGCAGAAGCAGTATTGGGCGAGGAGCATGGCAGGCTGGCGGCCTTTCAGCACGGCGCAGCCCAACGACGGGCACGTGGCCTTGGAAGGCCTGCAGCGAGGCGGCTACGTGGGCGCCATCGTGACTCAGAATGTGGATGGCTTGCACCAGCAGGCCGGCTCCGAGGCCGTGGTGGACTTGCACGGTCGGAACGACCGCCTCTGTTGCCTGGCCTGCGGCCACAACATGCCTCGCGGGCCGTTCCAGGACGACTTGGAGCGCCTCAACGAAGGCTGGGACGGCTGGAGAGGCACGTGGGAGGTCCGCGCCGATGGCGATGCTGCGTTGCAGGATGCTGGTGAGGAGGTGTACGACTCCTTCCGAGTGCCCAAGTGTCCGCGCTGTGGCGGAGGCCCGCTCAAGCCGGACGTCACGTTCTTCGGAGACATCGTGCCTGAGGACGTCCGAGAGCGGGCGCGGCAGGCGGTTGTCCAGAGCCCGGGGCTGCTGATCGTGGGCACTTCGCTGAGCACCTTGTCTGCTTTCCGGCTGGTCCAAGAGGCGGCGGAGCTCGCCAAGCCCATCGCCATGGTGAACATTGGCAAAACCCGCCTCGAGCGGCAGAGCAGCCGGGACGTGGCGGACAAGGTGTCGCTGTACATCGAAGAGAGATGCGGCCCGGTTCTGCAGGAGACCGTGCTTGCATTGGAGACAATGAAGGAGTGATTTGGCGGACGACTCCAAGTCGTCGAGGAATCAGCACCGGCGGGTACGGTCATTCCGAGAACCTCCAAGGAGACCGCTTTCGTCTGCGTCGTCTGCGTCGTCTGCATCCTCGAAATCCTCTGAGCTCTTCTGGAGCATCTTTTCCTGGGAGTGGATGCTCAAGCCTTTTTGGCCTCGGCGTCGTCGTCTCCCTCGTCGAGGAATCTCAAGAAGGGTAGCGGCAGCAAGCTTGCCACGTTGCAGATCACGATCAGCATCGGCAGCATCTGGAAGTTGTTGCCCTCGATTCCGAGCGTTTTCGTCAGAGCAGCGCTCACTTCGCTCCCAAGGATCCCGCTGGCGTTGTAGATGCTCATCAGCAGCGCGAAGAAGGTGCCCTCCTGCCCCGGAGGGCACAGCCGAGCCGCGAGCGTGAGCGTCGGCATGAAGGCCAGCTCGCTCAGCGCCGACAGGAACACGTCGTCGCCGTAGATGAGGAAGCCATCCGGTATGCCTGGAGGAGAGACAAGGACGCCAATGACGCGTGGCACGAAGGGCTTTCCTTTGCCAGAAGTGGTGGTCGACTTACCGAGCTGCTGGTTCTGGTGAGTGACCAGCAGCAGTTGTAGGAGACCCAAGGGAACGCTCACAATGCTAGCAAAGGCGATCACTGTGCTTGGCTTCGCCTTTGCGAAGAGCGTGCGATAGGCCACCACGCCAAGCAGAGACGCAACAGAGCTCAGGAGCTGTAACTTTCCAAGCTTTTGAAGTTGCGCAAGGAAAAGAGGGAGAGGGGGGCAAGAGAAACGGTTGGCGATGGGGCTTGGTGTTTTTGGAGAGGATGGACAGGATGGTGCCTTCTTGTGATTTGCTTCGATTTTGGTCGCACGCACCTGCGTTGGTCCCAAGCCGACTTCGTTGGTCAGGAAGTAGAAGAAGGCAGAGCCGCTCGATGGCGTGACCAGCCTAGAGAAGTAGGTATTGCGAACATGAGCACTCCGTGAATCCAGAATCCAATCGCGGAAGGAAGCGGGCGCCAGAATCGCGGCAGAAGCTTACCACAACGCAACCACTGCCACGGGAACAACGATCTCTCTCCTCCGAACGGTCTGCAGCAGCTCGGCGAAAGGGTTCCCCTTTGCTAGGCCCCCAAGCCCGTTGGCAGGAGCAGAGACCGGCGTCTCGTTCGCCAGGAGCCCAGCTGCGGCGGCCATCAGTGGGAACACCGCGGTCAGGCCGTAAACCTGGCGTGGCGCGAGCGCCGCAAGAAGCGGACCAGAGGCAGCTGCCGTGCAGACGCTCCCAATGTTCCGCGAGCCCCAGCAAAGGCTCTGCAGCTTCCCAGCAACTTCCTGCTCAAGCTCCTCTTTGGTCTGGCCCGGCTGAAGCACCGCTCGCTCCGCTTCCTTCCTCGCTCGCTCCACGCAAAGCGAGTCGACCACCACGTCGCTGAACGCGATGCCCAGGTTGTAGCAGACGCCTGCTGCCAGCGCCTGCGACGGGCTGGACACCACCGTCGCGAGCGCGGCGAAGCCGCTGAAGCCCAGAATGCCCGCGCCTACGAGATAGGGTCTCCTCCTCAGCTGGAAGATGGCGACGTTGTCCGTGATGGCCCCGTAGAGGGGCTTGAGCACCCACGGGATGGCCGCCGCTCCCGTCAGCGCTGCCATGTCGCCCGGCGACAGGCCCAGCTCGTCTTTGAGGAACAAGGACGACGTGAGGGAGGCCAGCCCCAAGGCTCCCTGCACGAAGTACACGACCAGAATGGCCACCAAGGTCGCATCCCATTGGAAGTTCAAGTTGCCCGACGCTTCCGGCTTCGACTTCGACTTCGACGGCAGCTTGGAAGCGGACTCGCGGGAGAAAATGGACAGCACAGAGTCCTTGTCGTCCTCTACAGAGCCAAAAATCGCTGATTGCAACCACGAGAAAGGGGGGAAAGCATGAGGTTTCTTCGTCCCGAGAAGGGTACTTGATCTCTCCGCATAGACTTTGATGCTCCCACGGTCCTCAGGCCCTAGATTCAGCCACAGAATTCACCTGTTTGACGCTGTAATCTGCACTTTTCCCCCTGTCTTAACCCAATTTGGCCGCCGAAGGGCTGCCCATGCCCAATTTGTGGCGTCCGAAGTGCTTGGCAAGGCAGAGCAGTGGCTGCTACAAGCACGCCAATGCAGTAAAGAGTCCTCATGATACCTCGCAGAGCCAGATGCGCCGCCCTGAGCCCCGTTCACTGCCAAAAGCCGGTTTTTCTGCCGCAGCGTGCGTGGCGGAGAAAAAGCCGATTTGTTTGGTGAACAGCCTCGATAATATCTGTATCGTTTTGGAAGGTGAGGATCGAGAGGGAATGCCCTGAATCATGCGAGGATAAGGGCCGGAAGCATCCAATGGAGATGAGGAACGGGAGGAAGTTATTTATTGCACCAATCCCTGTCGTGGGATGTACAATTTTGCGCGCAGCTCCAGCCAATCCGCAGGTACATGCGGGTGCGCGGGTACAACATGAAACGGCTGATCTTGTTCCCAGGGGTGCAACTCTTGATCGTACGATTTAAAGTGCTTTCCATCATTCTCATATTATATAAACTATTTATTCATAATACAACAGTCCAATATAGAAAATCTGTAAACCTGTGCAGAGTCCCGGTTTGACCAGCTTGTTTGATAGTTGCACCCCATGCACAGCAACTGCTTTGTGAGACGCTTTGGAGCGCCACAACGCCTCTCAATCACCGCTGAAGCTGGTGGCAATGCTTCTTTGCAGTAGGTAGATAGGGAGGAGTCCAAGCTGGCGCAGATTCCAGGATCGCATTGGCACCTCCGTCCAACCCGCTCCTGAAAGTTCCCTCGTCATGTCGTCCGTCAGCAAGGCCGAGACGCCTCCCAAGGCGTCCAAGCGCACGGTGATGGTGCGCAAGCACAGGAAGGAGGCCGAAGAAGCTCGCAAGACCGTCCTGGTGGCCCGGAAGCCCCTCCCGGGCGAGGTGGAGAAGAAAGTCATCCCGAGTCTCAAGGTGTCTGACGATCCCGTGGCTGAAGTGCTGGAAGAATTGGACAGTCTGGAGGGCCTGACCATGACCAAGGCAGCGCGCCTGGCGCGCATCAAGCAGCTGCCCACGACGAGCCTCCTGGGCTCGCAGGACTCCTTTGCAGACAAGTTCGAGGAGAGCTTGGGCCGCGAGGAAGCCGAGGAGGTGCAGCGGCAGAGCCGATCGGCCTCGGCGCGGTCCCGGGGCCGCCCGAACTCGCGAACGACGCGGACCAGAAGTGGTACAAAGACCGCGGGCACCGCCCGGAGTGACGCCAGCGACAAAGCAGAGCGATTGCGGGAGCTGGAGCGCAAGCACTACCTCGCAAGGGTCGAGGCGGCGGCGGCTAGGGAGGAGAAGCTTCGCAGCGACGCTGCGAAGGAGGAAGAGGAGCTGCTGTCCGCGATGCAGACCAGCGATGCGCTGTGGATGGGCAGGGAGCCTCGCATCATGGCGCTCTGGCAGCGGCAGCTGAATGAATGGAACAAGATCAAGAACGACTTGAGCCGCAAGGCGCACCGATCCGTCAATAACCTGGTCATGAGCCGGGCGGAGGACTTCCGAGAGCAGACGGAGGAGTACAACCTGATCCAGAGCGCCATCCCCGACTATGAGCGCCACGGCTCTCACTTCTGGGAGATGGGCCTCCGCCACGAAGGCAGGCGCTTCGTGCCGCTCGGCAACATCTTCTCGGGGCTCTACTGCTCCATCACGGAGAAGAAACCGCGCGTCCGGGTCGTGCGCCGCCCCTTCAACGCGAATGGCGCCACGAACCGGGCGTGGAAGGAGGGAAGGGCCTTGAAGGACATCGAGAAGCGCCTGGAGAAGCGCATTCAACGCCTGCGCCCCCACGAAGTGGGCGACACCGAAGCCGCCGCGCTGGTGTGCCGCGGCCAGAGTCTCCTGAGCTGGGCAAGGGGCAGCAGTACGACGTACTTCGAGACCTGCGACATCCGCAAGGTTCAGGAAGCCCTCCAAAACGCCGAGTCGGTGCCCGAGCCGTCGGTGTTGGAGGAGACCGAGATGCCGCAGGGAGGCCTGGACTCGGCGTCCTGCCAGAGCAGCGCCTTCAAAGGGCCGCGGCTGGACATCAAGCCGCATCCGGCGTGCCTGACCTTCCTGGCCACGGACCTGTCGAGTCCCGTGAACGAGCGCCTGGAGCTCAGCAACACCGGCTCCACCGTGATCTTCTTCGAGTGGAAGGAGCAGCGCGAGGAGCGCGCTCTGGCGGTGCCAGCCAAGAACGCCAAGCACAATGATCTCAACCCCGTCTTCCGCGTGCCGCAGCACAAGGGCACGCTGCTCCCCGGCGACACCATCAAGCTGGTGGTGTCCTTCGCGCCCAAGCACGGGGGCAGCTACCAAAGCAAGTGGGCGCTCGAGACCACGCCCGAGCCCACCGCCTGCTCCAGTCGCCACGTGACCTTGCGCGGCTACGCCACGCAGCCCGACAAGCTGGGCCATCGACGGGCAGAGGTCCTCGAGACGCTGCAGACACGCGTGGCGGGCCTCAAGGAGCGAGAGGCCGAGGCGCAGGTGAAGGCGGTGGTCCAAGACGACGTCGACCTCAAGAGCATCTGGGACGAGCGCCAGGCGCAGTTCCTATCAAACAACAGCGTGGAGGAGGTGGGTATCGTGGGGCTGCGCTACGAACGGCACGTCTGGCTCGAGTTGCAGCGAATCTACGACCGGATTTGGAGGTGGCGGCGCGACGAGAACGCTGAGGTGCTGGAGAGACTCCGGCGCTCCGGCCTGCTGGAGCCGCCGCTGGAGGAGAAGTGGGCCGATGAAGACACGCAAGTGGGCCTCGTGGCGCCGGCGCCGCCCAGGGCGGTGCCGCAGGAAGAGGAAGACCTGCCTCTGGCGTGGGACGGCTCCATCGTGCTGATCCGGAAGCTGCTCGAGGGCGTCCACGGCGCCGACGAAGAGATCGAGGCGGCCAAGGCTGCTTCCGCCAAAGTGGCGGAAGCAGCAGAGATTGCAGATGGCGACGACAACGACGACAACGACGACAGCGCCGTCGGAGAAGGAGCAGAGGGCATCAAGCTTGGAAAGCATCAGCAAGGCAGCGACAGCAAGGCTGTCGATGACGCTCAGCGTGATGCAGAAGATGAGGGCGTGAAAGAGAATGAGGGTGATGCGGATGGAGAGGAGCACGAAGACGAAGAGGATGACGATGAAGACGAAGACGAAGAAGACGATGAAGATGACGAGGACGACGATGATGAGATTGTTGGCGTGCGCTTTGAGAAGTCACTCGGTCCCCTTCGCTCCAAGGGCCCTCTGGAGAGGAAGCGAGACAAGCTGATGCGCGATTGGCGAAACGCCGTCGCCGACGCAGAGCTGTCGCCCACCTACGATGCGGGCGAAGTACTGAAGCCGCTCGTGTTCCAGCTTGCCGACGCCGTCGTCGATGCCGTCGAGGCGTCACGAGCCACGCTGGGCGTTCCCGAGGACTTCCAGATCCAGCCGGTGCCGTCGCCGCTGCTCCATAGCTTAGCGCCGCTGCCGCGCCGCACGCCTTTTGTGCCGCAGCCCATGGAGCAGCTGGCCGACGCCAGCGAAGAGTTGCGGCAGCAGCTGGAGGCGCAGCTGCAGGCGGAGGTCGAGGCCAATCGCTTGCCAGAGCTGCACGAGCTGGCATTCTGGGATGCCACTGCCGTCGTGCGACGTCAGCTGTTTCTGGACGCCGGGTTGGACTTCGACGACAAGACGCGCCTTCCCGTACCCAAACCTTCACGCACCGACGTCGATGTCGACGTGGACGTCGATGTCGACACCAGTGCAGAAGAGGAACAGCCGCTTGATGAACGCACGTTGATCGAGAAGGCGGCGGTCGCCAAGACCGTTGCGTACCCTCCGCAAGCGGCGCCGGCCAAGGTCGAGACGCCAGTCGCCAAGAAGGGCGGGAAGAAAGGAAAAGCGAAAGCCGCGGCGGAAGACAAGACGGGCGCACCTTTTACTGGCACGCCGGCGCAGTTGAGCCTGCTGCGTCTGCTCCAGCACTCTCGAGCTTGCTTGGGCGTTGCCGACGTCCTCAACCAGGTGGAGCCCGTCGTCGCCGAAGCTGAGGCGGAGCACTTGAATTCCACTTGGAAGGATGGCGTTCGCACCTCGGCTCTTCAGACCAAAGCGCAGCTGCGGCCCGATGACGTCGTCGACAAACGGGTGCTGCTCATCAGCGACCTGGACGTCTCTAGCAGCTGCGAAGCCGTCGACGCCGACGTCGACGCCTTCGCTTGGCGTCTCAGCGACGACACCAAGAACGCCAAGGTGTCCCACGTCGCTTCGCTCGTGAAGCAGTGTCTCAAGGGCGGCGCCAAGGTCGTAGTACTCGCGAGCCGCCTTTCGCCGCTGCCGTTCGCACCAGCGGCGCCGCCAGAGGATGTGGGATGGACCGCCGAGGTGGACGCGTGGCTCCACGGCTGGAAAGCCTTTCCGCGCGGCGTCCCGACGCATCGTCGCTTGGGTAGCGTGGACCCGTTGTACTGGTCGCGTCTGTCGCTGGAGCCGCTGCTGCCCCAGCTGCAGCGCCAGTGCGGCTCCAGCGTGGCCGTAGAGTTCTGCCCCAGCTGCGACTTCCTGGCCAAGGCGCTGCAAACGGCCGAGGAGGACACGCAGAGGTACCAGGACGCCTTGGAGACGTATGACGCCGAACTGGCCGCATATGTGGCCGGGCGGAACCGGCGGAAAGCCTGGCGCCTCGCGAGGCGGAGGGGCCACCCAATGCCCGACGATCCCGTGGCCGGCTTGAAAGGCCGAGAGCGGCGACGAGAGCTCAAGAAGCTCGCCAAGCAAAAGCTACGCAAGCCGCGGCGTCCGACGCCGCTGCCCAGCTTTGTATTCCTTCTCGAGCATCTCATGGACCCCGGCCTCCTGAACACCGCCATCGAGCCGGAGCCAGCGCTAAGCGACGACGAGGACGAGCGGCTTTACAGCTGGGGCGCCAGAGGCGCCCAGGAGGCCGCCGAGCTCAAGCGAGCGGAGCTGATGAAGAAGCTCTACGATCGTGACTTGGGTCGCGCGTTGACGCCGATGGTGGATTTGGTCGTGGTGGACGACATCCTCGCTGCTCTGGACGCCAGCGTCGGACTGCCGACGCTGCAGCCGCAGGGCCCCGACGCACGCGTGGCGGGACCTCACTTGGCGGAGCAGTTCAAGGCGTTGGCGCTGTTCACGGGGGAGCGAGACATCTTGGCGGCGCAGGACCGGCTCACCTGGGAAGGCGCCTCGAAACCGGTCGATGCCGAAGAGAGCGAAACGAAGGATGAGGGTGATGGAGAGCCCCCCCGAGACGCCGGGGAATCCGAAACGGCGCAAGGGACGTCGCAGGCCAGCGCGGCCATCGGCGAAGCGCCCTCGAGAATCCAGAAGCCGTACGTGGCCGTGGTGGGCGGGGACTCTCTGTCGGAAGCCGCCGGCGTCCTGGACCGTCTCTTGGACTTGGCGGACGCGGTGTGCGTAGCGGGGTTGTGTTGTATCCCATTGCTGGTGGCGCAAGGGACCTTGTCAAAACACCGCGTGGCGATGCGGGAAGAGGACCACTACGTCCTCGACGTCGCCGCGCGGCTGCTGAAGAAGGCGCGGCGGCGACAGGTGCAACTTCAGCTTCCCGTGGACTTCCTGTGTGGACGAGAGGCCGCGAGCCACGCCGGGCTGCTGGATAGCGAGAAGCCGGACGCGTCGCTGTTCTTCGACTACGAAGGAGACGTGTTCGAGTACGAGCTGGCCGAGGCCGCGGTGCCACAAGACATGTACTTCTTCGACATCGGCGCCACGACGGCAAGCAACTTCCGAAAGGCCGTCGAAGACGCCGGGATGGTATACTGGCGAGGTCTCGTGGGCCTGGCCGAGTGCACCAACTTCCAGGCGGGAAGTCGCGAGATCTTCGACGCCGTGCAAAGCGTCCACGACACCCGAGGCGTGCCGGTGCTCGTGGACGGCGTCGAGACCGTCCAAATGCTCAACGCCTGGGCAAAAGAGGACGGCGCGGAGAACGAACCCGGTACCGTTCCGGGAGAGGCCGTCACCTGCGCAGCGAGCGTACCGGAGCTGTCCTCGGCGGCGTTCCGCGGATGTACCTACGAGTGTCTCGAGCTCATCGCTAGTCGCGTGCCGGTGGGCATCCGGGAGAACCTGTGCGCCGACGAGATCTTCTGGCGCCAGAAGCTTGCCAACCAAAAGGCAGGCTGCGCGGAGGACGCTGGGATTGAAGCGCTCCTCGCCGGCCTTGTGGATGAAGACGACGAAGAGGAGGACGAAGACGGCGCAGGCGGCGGAGAAGAGGAGGAGGAAGAAGAAGAGGAAGACAGCTCGTCGGAAGAGGAAGATTGATGAGGAGCCGTCCTCCGCCAGCAACAAAGCCACGCGCGCTTCCTCCGCGGAAAGGAAACACAGAGGAACGACTAACGAAGCAGCTTTGATTCAGACTGCGTCCTATGTCTTCCCCGCGCAACCGCGAGGGTTCAAGCAAAATGCGCACACACACATCCATCGTCTCCACTTGTGTGTGCTTTTCTATCCACACACCCGCTTGACTCGGCGGATTGACATGGCGGCTTCACACAGCGGCTTCTCCATGTCATGTGCTCTGCTTCTTTTCTTTTCTTATCTTATCTTATCTTATTTTTTCTTTCTTTTTCTTGCCTTTCCTGGCCTTTCCGTTCCAATCTTCTGGAGGACGAAGATCGGCTTCCCGAGGTTGCACCACCTCGAGATCCGAGACACAAGCGCTGCGCTATGAAGCCATCTTTGGGCCGCTCCGTGCCGCTGTGACGTACTTGACCTCCTGCTCGAAGGCTGCTCTAAATAGCTCATTCTGGGCCTTGAAGTCCACGAGGAGCCGGCCGTGGCCGTGCTGCGGCCAGACGACGGTCTTGATGAGCCCCCCCCGGGTTTGCTTGAAGGAATCCGCGTAGCGGGTCTGCAGCGCCGCCGGGCAGACCTCGTCCGCTCCCGATACGCCCATGAGCACGGGAATGTCCTTTGGCACGTCTTCAAGCCACAGGCAGTTCTGGTACCACCAAAAGTTTCGTCGCAGGGTGTAGGCGACGCCCAGCTCGCTGGAGGCGGCGAGATAGATGATCCATTCGACCGTGGAGCTCGGCTTGCGATAGATGAAGTTGTACGCAACGTCGGGCATGGCGAGCAGAGGACTCACGGCGTCCACGAGGATCAGTTGCGCCAGGAGCGGCGACTTGGAGTAGACCATCCAGGTCAGGGGAATGGAGCCAAAGCTGTGCCCCATGAAGGCTGCCTTCTCCACGCGGTGTCTCCGGCAGATGCCATGCAGCGTATCCAGCACCTGCTCGCGCGTCGGCGGGGACAGGTCCAGGCTCATGCTGATGTGCGGCTGCTCGACGATGAAGGCGGTCCTGCCGGCGCAGATTCGTATCAAGAACGGCAGGTACAGGAAGATGCCGCTGCTGATGCCGTGGAAGCAAACCAGGGGCAGGCGTGGCTGCAACGCCCCGTTGCGCAGCTCCAGGCAGGGGACGCCCGCGTCTGAGGCATGGCGGTACCAGTAGACCATGCCAGCGTGCGAGTAGCGGCGCCAGCCCATGAAGGTGAGCAGCAGGCCCGCGATGCGGGCCTTCATGAACACGAGGGAGTACCAGAGGAGCGGCCGGTGCACCGACTCCAGCGGCTCGAGCGTGAAGTCCACGTGGCGCAAGTTCGGCGTGGGAGGTCCCACCCGGAGCTCCTCGCCCATTCTCTTGGACCACTCGACCGTGAGGTCCAGCAGGACGCGCATCTCCGCCTGCTCCTCCGCGTCCAGATTGCTCTCTCGCTTGGCGAAGAAGGCCCAGGAGAAGAAGCTCCTCACGTTGCCGGTGGTGATGAGGCTAAAGTCCGTGTCCAGGAACCATCTCTCGAAGAACTTGGACGCCTTGCGGATGTCTGCGGTGACTTCCACCGCATGCAGCACGCGCCGCATAAGCTCTTTCCTGTCCATCTCGTACTTGGGCGGCACTCGCAGCGCATTCAAGCGCCGCTTGAGGACGTGGCAGCCAAGCCAGAAGAGCAGCTCCAGCGCCAGCCAGATCACCAGGCCAATGGAGTGCCATGGCACGACCTGAGGGGCAAAACGCGCGAAGCGATCAGGCAAATCCGAGGAATGTCGGCTGGAAATCGGGGATTCCGGCGCCAAAACGCACCGTAACTTCCACCATCTGTCGCGGGTGATCCACAGTGATCGTGAGAGAGGCGTTTCCGCGGCCGGAAGGCTTGAGTTCTGCGTGTGTGGCCCCTTGACAGCTGACGCACAACCGCCGACCCGGCGACTTTGCGCGTTTCTTGGCTTTGAGACGCAGGAGCGCTTTCGCGCGGACTCTCTAGCGCTGCCACAGGTGCATGGATCCGTCTGGGGACGACAGACTGCGTTCCGGTGCGGCAGATACGAGCGCAGACGCGCTCTTTGGAGAGATTGATTACGCGCTTTTGTGGTCTCTCTTCTCTCGCGTTCGATCTCTTCAGCAGCGCGAATTCAGGTGAACAACACGGTACGGGTGTAAGTACTAGTTTTTTGAACAATATACCCCATATGTATATATAGTGATATATTTTATAGACAAAAATATAATAATACATAGTATGAATGATACATTTATGGATAAATATTCTCAAGCCTACTCAAGAGGATAGATCTTTTGTAAAACTTAGATACACCCCCAACCATAGAAGCTTTGTCCTGTGGAATGGGATTGGCTTCTTCAGTTGCCCCGAGTACGTCAGACGCAACATCCATTGGCAACCGTGTGTGCGCTACCCCAAGTCCTCCTCCCTAATATTCCGAATAAATAGGAAGATAGGAAAGTACGAAACTGTGAACGGATACTTGGAGAGATTCCTGTAGGAAGCCAGGCCGAATAATCCATTGCACCAATTAACCAGCGCTACAAAATCGAAATATTCAGTTTTCCTGACGCCGCCCAATACTTGTCCCAATAAGCAAACTCTCCGACGAACACGAGAGCGCCCGTCCATACTCATCGCGAACAGACGTCAAATACGTGGAGCGGCCGGAATTTCGTCAACCAATGACGTGCGCGACTTCACAGCAAAGTTCGCTCGACAAAGAACTACCTCTGGACCAATGAACGCTGCTTTTCCGGACCTCTCCGGACTACACAAGGCGGAACATTCTGCCTTCCGTCCTTTCGTTGCAATTTTCCATCGCCCGCAGGGCCACGAGAGCTAGGGGCCAAAAGGGAGGGCCCTCCTTGCACCGTCTGCGTCTCCTCGTCCTCATGTCCGCGGCCATGGCCGAGGCACAGGAGCCACAGGAGCCACAGGAGCCACAGGAGCCACACCTCCTAGAGCTGGGCCCGGAGGACCTCAAGGCGCTGGAGTTGGAGACGTCGCGGCTGCTTCAGCGCATCCGCGGCCGTCCCAACCTGGAGAATGAGAGAGCCAGAGGCAATCGCCAGGCGCCGATCTCGAAGCCAAGGCATAAGCGACGCCGCAGAAGGAGGGAGAGCCCTCCGCCGCTGGCACCGATGGCCAAGGTCACCGTGGAGATCGACGAGACGGGCGCAACTGGCGGAGTCAGAATCGCTGTCACCAAGGCTAAAGCCGCTACAGGCGGCGGAATGCAAGATCCGAGCAGGCCACTGCGCGACGCCATAGACCCAGAGACTGCTGCAATCGCTGCGCGCGAGACGCCGCACCGGAAGCTGACTTTCGACAGCGAAAGGCAGCGGATCGCGGCCGATGCGGCGCCAATGATCCCAGGTCCGGAAGTGACGCTGCAGGAACTGAGGTACGAGAGGGAGCGCTTGGACAGAATCTATCGGCGCTTCGCCGAGGAGCAACTCCGACGTCAAGCAGAGGAGCAGGACAAGCAGGTGCGGAGAGCCTGGCTGAGGAAGGACCAAGCGTGTCTGCAGCTTCAGCGGCTGTATCGAGGCGCCTTCGGACGCCGCTACGCCCGGCTCTGCCGCCGGATCAGAGACATCGAAGCCAAGGCGATGCGCGAGTGGGTAGAGGTCCTCGATGCCAACAGCGGCGACGTCTGGTACTACAACAGCGTGTCGGGCGAGAGCCGGTGGGCCAGGCCGGCGGCGCTTCGAGGGAAGCTGTCTACGGCAGTGGTCACCAAGAGCCTGCCAAAGCTTCCCCGCCTGGAAGAGACCGCAGCTCTACAGCCACAGACGATAGCTCCCTCGCCCTCCACGATGACGACTCCCCTGCCCATGATCATGGATGCGATGCCGTCGGAGCGCGAGGACGCGGAGCTGCCCTTTGCGATGCGGGAGGAAGCGGTCGAGCCGATGCTGCTTGATGATGACATGGCAACAAGAGCCGCGTCCCTGCTCTTCACGCCCGAGGGCGCCGCCACGGTGCACCTGAGACGCATCATCGAGCAGGCCATCCGGCCGTCCAAGTTCGAGTCGATCTCCGCCCTGCTCGCCTCGGTGGCGGCGCAGTCCATCGTTGCTTCGAAGGGCGCCGCCAGAAAGCAAAGGGCCGTTCTTAGCGCGGAGAAAGCGAAGCACCTGGTGGCCGTGAGCAAGCTGCTCAAGCCGCAGCCTGCGGAAAGCAAGCCGCTGGTGCCCAAGGGTGTGGTGCCCCATCGCGTTCGTCGTGTGGGGGACCTGGCCGTCCGAGACGTGACCCGCGAAGGCTTCGAGCTCGATGACGCCGGTCTCTCCCGCAAGGAAGTGTGCTTCACCTGCTGGACGTCGGGGAGGACCAGCACGTGCGCGATCCATAACCAGGAGCAAAGCCAGAGCGGCACCTGCCTACACTGCAAGAACTGGGACTTGGACGTTCTGCGGCGACGGTACCGGGCCGAGGAGCTCCAGACGGTCTTCAAGCAGACGGCTGCGGCCTTGAGGGTGGAGCGGTGGGATCGGGAGCGCAAGAAGCTCGTGCTGGTCCAGGAGAAGAAGCACGTCCTGTACCGCCTAGTCGACAGCACCGTGGAGGCCTGGAACTTCACTGCCCGACGGCGAATTCACACGCGGCTCTGGATCCGCTCGTTCGTCGACAACCTACGCAGCCAGAAGAAGATCGAGTCCGGCAAGATCTTGCGCCTTCGATACACGCTGGCCAACTTCGGCGCCACCCGACGCCTCTGCAAGCAGGTCCACCACACGCACCCAGTGGCCCCCGTCACCGGCACGACCCTTCCCGAGCTCCGCGGTGTCGAGACGGTGCTGCTTCGACACGAACCCGACTCGCCATTCACGCACGTGATCGCCAAGCCGACGCCCGTGCCGAAGAAGCTCTTCGAGCCGCGAGAGTACAAGTTGACGCCGCCCAGGCCAGTGAGCCTCGCAGAGGCCGCTGGTGACGACGATGTGATAGAAGCGCCGAACGTGCACATGCGCGCCAGCGCCAGCGCCGCGTGGTTCGAGCGCTACAACTCCCGTGCAGCACGGGACGCCGTGGTCGATGCTTTGGCGCAAGTCCAGGCACTCACGCCGGAGTCCGGCGTCTTTCGAGTCGCGAGAGAGAAGTATCCGCCGCCGAAGGTACTGCGCTTCGCCACCTTCGCCAGGAAGCCGAGGCCTCCCGACAACTTCGCCGTCGGCGGCCTCAGCGTCGAGATGCTGGTCTCTGAGGTCGTGGCGACGTACATTCCGCCGCAGTACGGCGACTTCAGCGTCATGGATCTGCTTTCGATGGCGCCGGAGATCCAGAAGACGTTCGGGACCGCCTTCAACGCGCTTAGGCGATTCCCTCCCGTGGCGTCGCCCTACGTGTTTCGCGCGCTGCTTCACCACCTGAACCAGCGCGTCGCGCCGAGTGTCACCATCTCCAGCTCCAGCCCACCAGGCGAGCGCCACCACTTCGGCGTCAACCGCCCACATCAAACTGGCGAGGACGCATACACCGGCTTCCGCACCTCGGCTTGCGCCGACGTCTTTCTGCCGTCGGCGTCGGTCCAGCCGACCGACTTCGTCGCTTCCCAGGAGATCGCCAGTCCCAACGTACCAGCGGCCAACGACGCCACCACGACACATGTGGATCGCTACTACTGCTTCTGCGAGGCGTCCATGAGGCCCAACACCACGCTGGACATGTATCATCTCCTCCTGACCGAGACGGGCGTCGTGGGTGGCACGCCGAACAAAGAGCAGGTGTTCACCAACCTGGGCCAGCAGGACGCCGGCGACTTCATGAGCAAGGCCGACGCCTCTCTGCCACTGGGCTCATGTCACAGCGCCGTGTACCGCAGCTGGGGCTTCTCGCAGAAGTCGCAGGTCGAGGAGTACCGAAGCGACGACGGGGTGCCCTACTGGTACGACAGCCGCACTGGCCAGACCTTCTGGGAAAGGCCCTTGCTACCGGAGGAGAAGACGCCGGTGATCCAGGGCGGCACCAGCTTGCTGGAGTTCTCCGAGAATGGCGCTGATGATGAGCGCGGCGTCGAGAACGGCCGATACGTACAGACGCAGCTGCGCAGAAGTATCCTTCGCAAGCACTGCAACTACGACGAAAAGCTGCAACGCCGCAAGAACGCGGCCAACACGGCGAAATGGGCAAGGGACGCCGGCGACCTCCCGCCGCCGAGAGACATGCCTGCCGTGCCGGAGTTGCCTAAAGTGGAGGAGCAGCCCAATCCAACGGGTCGAGCCTCGTCATCTTCGCCGACCACCGGAACGAAGGCCACAGAGGTCGAAGAGGGCTCGGACGGCAAGGAAGGCCCCGAAGTTTCCGGGGCATTGCCAAGAAAGGAAAAAGTTGAGCTGCCACCGGAGACGACGCCGGAAGAAGCGGCACCAGAAGCGGCACCAGAAGCGGCGAAGCCTGAACAACCAAGCGAAGCGGAGCGGCTGATGGAGACCATCACCGCCGCCATAAGTCAGGCGCTTTCAGCCTCCAACACGCGCGACATGATTGGCCTCGGCGTTGGTCTCGGCCTAACACTACAAGCAAAGGGCTTCTTGGGTGGCAGCGCCAAAGCAGCACCAGCCACAGATGCTTCAAATGCAGACAAAGATGAGGCGCAGCTTCCCTCGTCGATTCCGCCAGACTTCGAGCCGCCGGAGCCGCACGCCTCCGGTTTGCCCATTGGCGTCGTCGCCGAGAAGCAGGTGGCCTTCTCCTTGGACGCACTGGACAAGACTGCTGAAGCGAACGCCGTGAAGCAGATCCAGGGCGATCAGGACGAGAACGGGGTGAAGCCCTCGGACGTCTTCCGTGGTCGCAGCGTTGTCCCTAAGATGACGCCGACGCCCGACGAGCCCGACGCGCCAGCCGAAGACTACGACTTGATGACCGAGAACGAGAGGCTGCGAAAGGAAGCTCCGGTCGTCGTGTATCCCGAGCACCAACGAAGCGCCGTCCTCAAGAGGCCCTACGAGACCCACGAAGCCGCAGGCCTCGGCGAAGCCTATGTGGCCGAAAGCGAAGCAGCCGAGCAGCTGTTCGTTCCAGGCACCAACCAGCGACTTCGTCTGGTTGACCCGCCGCTCCCCGTCGGCTTCCTGGCGGCCATCGAGAAGCCGCACACGGCGTCGCAGACGGTGGACTACCTGCCGTCGCTCCCCAATCTCCCGACCGTGCAGGCCGTGGGCCGAGTCCGGCCCCGCTCGGCGGCGGAGGACTGGCTGGCAGTCGGCTACGATCCGTGGTCGGCCGGTCGGGAGCCGCTCAGCGTTGAGTTCGTAGCGGCGCTGAACACCAAAGCGGAGGAGATCTTGGACGCGCCGAGAATCACCGACGGAGCCTTCCTCCAAGTGCGCGACACGGCGGGTCTTGCGGAGATGGCCCTCGAGGCAGAGGACGCGAATCAGCACGCGGAGCTCTTCGCGCGGCTGGTCACTTTCGTTCGGAACAATCGCTACGGAGACATCGAGAAGACCATGGACCAGCCGGACTATGCCATGCCCATCGACTTCCAGGACAACATCGGGAACACCCTTCTTCACGTCGCTGTCCAGAACGGGAACAAGCGCATCGCCAAGCTGTGCTTGCGCCGGGGCGCCGACATTAACAAGCAGAACATCAACGGTCAGACGGCGTTGCACTACGCCTTCGGCTACGGCTACGAAGATCTCGGCGAGTACTTGATACAGAAAGGGGCAGACGACACCATCGCGAACGCGGACGGCCTGACGTGCTACGAGGGCCTGAACATGAAGCAGGTGGAAGACTTGTAGCCTGAAGCGTGTGCCACGGCGTAAGCAAGCCTGTTCATACGCTTCCATTTGGACGTCCAGCCTTGCGCATCTCCGTCTCAAGAGACGCGGCCAGCCTCCAGCTTCTTTCGCAACGTACCCCTACCAACTATGTCCCAGTCACCTCAGCGGAACATTCGCTCAAACAGAAGACGCGTCTTCCACGTCAGTGGGAGCAACTCGGCGCGGATCTCTGTACGAAGGGAGAGCAACGGCGCTTCCTCGCTCGTTGCGGACTCGACGAGGTCCCTCGAGCGGGGATAGCACAACACACACACCCACCAGCAGCACACAGGACTCGGCAACACTCGGCATACTGCGCTTCAAGTCTTGACGACCCCCAAAAATAAACACTACCAACGCAAAAATTGGCGGCTAAATAGCCTGCGCCACTGCGCCACTGCGCCTGCCGCGCCACCGCGCCACCGCGCCACCGCGCCACCGCAAAAGCAGAAGCAGAAGGCGGCCTTGCCGGCTTGCACTGAGGACGGACCCTCAGGGAGCGGGCTGTGCGCCGACCGGCGCTGCCTCCTCGCTTCTCCTGTAGGACTTGAGCTCCTCCCAGATACACCTCTTCAGCTCCTCCCTGGTCATGGCCGCGGCGCGATATTCCATGTCGATGTCGACCTTCTCTTCGGCCACGATCTCCCGTTGCCCATTCCTCATCGGCGTCAGAAACGGGTGGGTCAGGGCCTCGTCCACCTTGCAGCGCTTCGCCGGATTGAACATGAGCATGCTCTCCAAGAGATCCAGCGCGGCGGCGTCCGCTCCCGGAAACATGGTTTTGAAGTCCCGCCCGTCGACGTGCCGCATGGACGAGAGGTACTGCTGGACTTCCGACATGCTGCTGATGTCCTCCTCGGAGGGCGTTCCGATGACGTCGAAGATCACATGCAGCTGATCCACGCGCTCTCCGTAGTTGCTGGGCGCCACGTCCGCGGACAGAGGGAAGCAGCTCTTGCCGGGGAAGAGCGGCTCCCGGTCGTCGAAGTTGGGAACGGACGCCTGCTGCATGGACAGCAGCTCGGCGAAGATGCAGCCCACGGCCCAGACATCCACCGCGGCCGTGTAGTCCTGCAGCAAGATGAGCTCCGGGGCACGGTACCAGCGGGTGACCACGTGCTTGGTCAGCTGTCGCTTGAGCTTCGGCTGCCGGCGGATCGCCGAGACGTCGGTGGCACTCGAATCCGACTGCCGCGTGCCCACTTCCAGCAGCTGGCGCGCGGCGTCTTCGACGCTGAAGGCATCCGAGTGGGACCCCTCCGCACGATCGCCGATGAGGGGCACTCCCGTCTTCGGGTGCTCTCGATCGTGCACGCCGGCCACCTTCTCGCCATCATCGTCGACGGACGAGTTCAACGTGCGCTCGCTGGTGACCACGCGGGCCAAGCCGAAGTCGCAGATCTTCAGGGTGCAGTCCTCGTTGAGGAGGATATTGGCGGGCTTCATGTCCCGGTGGATGACGTCCGCGGAGTGGATGAACTTCAGACCCACGAGGATCTGATATAGAAACGTGCGGATGTGCTCCGTGCTCAGGTACTGCGGGCTCATGATGAGCTTCTGCAGATCCGTGTCGACGAACTCGAACACCAGGTACAGGTCCTTGAACTCCTCGTAGTCGCTATCGAAGACCACATCCAGGAGGCTGATGACTTCCTCCTTCGGAGCCAGGTGGCGCAGGATATACATCTCGCGATAGATCCGCTTGGTGTCGACGAACTGGTCGAACACCCCGACCACGCGCTTGATGGCGACCTTGCGGTTCTGCTCTTGGTCCCAAGCTTCGGCCACCTCTCCATAGCTGCCGCGGCCCAGGAGACGCTTCACTTCATACCTGGATTTTTGGTTTGGCGGAATATGACAGGTGCGGAAGGTTAGCTGAGGCTTGCCACTCGTTTTGGAAGATATTGTGCTCCTTCGCCTCTCTCTCTCGCGCCTTCCCTCCCTCTCTCTCTCTCTCTCTCTCTTTCTCTCTCCCACGCACTCACTTTCTGAACATGACTCTGGAGATAGGACCATCTTAAAGCAGATTCGTTGCTCCACAAGCTTTTCCCACAGACGCATAGCACTGCATCGCTAAAGCGCCGGCGCCGACCAGTCTGCTTCTCTTGGAGCTTCCCGTCCGCCCCTATCTTGCACACGCCAGGTGTCGTCCGCGCACTGCCTTCTACCGTCCGCAGACTGGGGGCAGATCTTCCCGACATGGGCCACAGCAACGCACCGTTGGCCCACGTGCCAGTCTGAGAAGTCGAAGGGACTGTGGGACTGATGTCTGGCCTTCGCAGGTTTGGGCTCCTCGGAGTCCGTCGCTTCCTTCTCTGCCTCCGCGCTCTTTTGGTCACTGTCCCACGACACCGATTTCCGGCGGATCTTCTGGGGACGCTCTTCCGAAGACATCGTTCTTGAGGCGCCCGAGTTGTGGCGCCCCAAGAAGCATGTGGAGGGTGCAAGGTATCTTTCGCGTTCATTTGATTGTAGGACTACTTTTTACAAAGATCTTAGGGAAAATGAAATACTATTTTATAAATTTTATATACAAAACTCGATTTATTTTTACATATGATGAGGAGATGAAGGATGCGGGGATCTCATTCTCATGCAACCCAGCTTCACAAAGTTACGTCCTTGACTGTGTTCGCAGGACACACGCATCTGCTGGAGCATGGAAGGTTTCAAACGCTCATGGAAAAATCACAGATTTTCTAGTTTTATTATGGCGATTGTGGACAACAGAAATTTCAAAATTCCCCAATCCACTGTTTCGAGCCATATCGATGCTGTTCATGAACGTTCATATCATGCGTGAAGTTGCGCAGCGCCGCTGAATGAAAAAAAAAAGGGACGGAGTGCATAACTTAGCTAAGGGGCTGGGGAAAAGCAAGCAGCCGAGCAACAGCAACCAGGCAGCCATGTCACAAGCCACGATAGCTACGTCTCGAAGGTCTCGGCGTCGTTGCTCCGATGTAAAAGCAAGATCTAAGCTGATGTCCGTCGCTCAATCATGCAACCATTTCCACACACTACTAAAACCCTTTGCTTGCTTTCTGACGAGTCTCGCCCGCTTGCCTTTAGGCAGCACGCAATGTAAGGCAGCTCCAAATGGGCTGTCACCACCCTGCCTTAAATAGGGACATCCACTGTACAGGATCCCGACGACAAAAGACTGACCGAAAGACCTGTCCCTGGTCCGGGGCGAAACCAACGCGCATCGAGTTCTGCCAAGTTCTACGGAGCTTCTTTGATCCGGGCGGTGTTCTAGCCGGTTGGCAGCAAGCGACAGGATACGTCGGCGTGCCAAGCCTAATCCCGGTTCGACAAGGAACTTCTGGGAAGCGGGCCAATCAAGCGCGACGATTCCGGCCTGTGTCAACTTGGTGCTCGTTCTTCTCGTAGCGCCGGATGCCGCTCCGGTGGCTTACGTCCTACTGCTGCCAATGGGATCGAAGTCGTTCGGGAAAGGCCAAGGGAGAGCCGCCAGGGGAGAAACCGAGGGGTCAGTAGGGCCCGAGCTTGCGGCGGAGCTGGGAAGAGGAGTTTCACGGATCTATGAATCTTAAAGTGAACAAAGTGTAAAATACGATCCTTGCGCACTGAAGAAGTACATAGCTCGTCCCAACTTCGGTGCAACTTTGCAGCCAGAGAAAACATCGGGTCTTCCCCCTCGTGGTTTTCCTTCTTGTACCTCTCGCGTTCGGCAGTTCAAAAGTTGCACATCGCGGTGATTGGCAGAGGTACCCGCGTTTTCTGACGCTTTTCCAATGATACTTCGGCTCTGTCGACTCATCGACATGCAAGCGAGTACGCATTTCCTCGAAGGCCACAGCGGGATCGTCTTCCACGCCGTAACAATAGAGGAAAGGATGCCAGGTGCAAGTCGAAGTGCACACCACGTACCACGGAGGTTGATTGCTGTAGCAGTGATCGGGTCGGACGATACCCAATCGTTCTCCCGAGCGCGTGGCCTATTCTTCTTTCCTACCCCCGCCATAAGCAATTCGTTTCCGAATTCGGCTTCTTTGAATCCTCCTCGCGAGCCGAACTTGCAGCCCCCGGCATCGGTTAAGAGCGTGCCGCTCGTCGCTCGCAGCGGAGCAAGCCTCGCTCGCACCTGCCGAGGCCAGCCGCGTTTCGGCTCCAAGCAACACCGCGGCGGCCTTTGGTGCACGGGGTGTGGCTCGGACTTTGACTTGGCGTGATTCCGGCGCGCTCAAGGGCAGGTGCCGGTGCCATGGACATTAGCAATTTTTTGGGCCATGATGGCAGGTCGGAGTGCTCGCTTTCGACGATGCCCCGTCTCGGTGTGGGCAGCTCCAAGCCGCGGAACAAGAGGAAAGTGCTGCAGAAGACGATGCGGCGCCGCATCAACGGAGAGACCAAGGCGCTGGTGAAGCACGCACAGCGCGCCAAGACAGCTCGGGGAGACTTCACCGTCGACGACGACTGGACGGCGGCAGAAGAGCTGCGCTTCGCAGATCGCTATGTGGAGGCCATCAGCTTCGCGTACTTGGGCTTCAAGGTTCTCATCTTGAGCGTCGTGCTGTTCTTGAGTTGCCTGCCGCTGGCGGTTTGGGCGCAGGTGCACGCCAAGTCCCTACACCATGCGTTGGAGAAGGTGGACTGGAAGGTGTACAGCTCTCTGGTGTGCAAAGTGGGTGCATACGTGGTCATCGCGCCGCTGCTGCTGCCGCTGCTCATGTCATACAGCTTGGACGTGGTGTGCTACTACGTGTTCTCCGTGCCGTACGCTCTCGGTAGCGAGAGCGGCCTCGCCAGATACCGCGAGTCGAGCGAACTGCTCAAGGCCTTCCGAGGAGGCCCGATGTTCCGCCTCGGCGACTTCTTCGTATGCCTGGCCAGCCACGCGAAGCGCCGCGACGCCCGCTCCGTGGCTACCAGCTTGACTGCCATGATCCTCTTCGTGCCGTGGCTCAAGTACTTCGTGAACTGCAACCCCTTCATCTACCCGCTCAAGGAGCTCTTCCGCCAGAACATGTCTGCAAGCCTCCAGGACGTGGGGGTCAAGGCGGTCACGCACAGTCTGCGGCGCTTCCTGTCCGAGCCGACGCCGGAGCCGGCGCTGGTGCACGCGTTCTCCGAGATGCTGCCGTTCTTCCCCTTTCCCAAGAGCAAGCGGCGCTGGGCCATGGGCATCCAAAGCGTCGGCGGCGTCAGCCTGCTCTCGCATGTCACGCACGCGGACGCGCGCGTGCAAGGCTCTCAGGAGCAGTTCGTCCTGTCGCGGTCGGCTGAGCGACCCATCTACCGAGGTACGCTTGCGGCAGCATCAACCTCGTCCTGCGTACCAGACATGAGCAGCTGACGATTGCGTCTCCAGTGGTGATGTGGTACGACAATCCGTTCCACTGGTTCACGGGTTGGGCCGAGGTGTCCGTGACGAACGGCTATCCATCCCAACTGGACAAGCGCTTCGGAGTGGAATGTCCCGTCTGGCTCGTCACGTCGCAGTCGCCGGCCAGTGTGAGCGCCACGGGGAAATCGTACCGGCCTGGCGTGCTGAAGGAGTACTTCGAGACGCTCATGCCCATCCTCGTGGACGAGGTGAGGATCGTGACCCGCGGAGCGGAGATCGCCAAGCAGATGAAGAAGGAGGCCGCATCGAAGAGCGTCCGCGTGACTTGCGCCGCCGACGAAGAAGGCGCTCTGGAGGAGAAGAGCTATGCTGTAAACGAAGCGTATTTTGGAGGCGAAGCTGGGGCCGATGACGAGGAAGCGAGTCATGACGGTACGGAGGTTTAGATGTCGACGCCGATTTCGAGTCCCGTGTCGAACTGCGTCGCCCGAGGTCGATGTTTCGCTGCAGCTCACGTATGGAGAGACCCGTCCCGGAGGCCATCGCGGGAAGCGCCTTCGAAGCGAGTCGTTGAAGAGATTGAGAAGCTTCGAGAACGCTGACTACGTTGAGAGCCTTGGGGGCCTGAGGGCTGAATCCGAGGCCACTTCGCTGCAGTCATCCTTGGAGGTATTGCCTGACAGGAGTACCAATATTTATTGAAGTCTTTCGTTTGAAATTATCATCAGATAAAGTGATAAATTAGTTTAAAATTACTTTCTAAAGTTCCTGGCAACCCTTGTTCCCGCCAAAAAAAGGCGCCACAAGTGCCATGAGAGTGTTACCAGACGCCGCTTCCAAGCCGCCGCATTCCTATAGCTATGAGGGAGAGGTCAGCACCGCCAAGGTGCCGCCGCTGAGCAAGTGGGAGCTGCTGGAGCGCTTCTCTGAGCCGGCCCCCAAGCGACAGAAGATCGCAGAGGTGAAATCTTCGCGTTGTCGGACGTCTTCGACGCTCTTTCTCACGTCTTCTCCAGCAAAGTAGACACGGACAAGCTGTGGCGCGGGTCCAGAGGGTAAGTCATAGCGTTTTCCAAAGGATTTCCAGCATTTCTCACGAGATTCCGCAGGTTTTGGGAGAGTTCAGCCGTCTCGCCAACATGATTACGCTGGTTCAGACGCCAGTGGAGGCCGGGAAGCCGCACGAGACCTTCATGACGGTCTCCAGTACCAACATTATACCGTCGTCAGCGGGAAAAAGCGGCGGCTCAGGCGTCGAAGCGCCGGATTCGGACTTCTCATCAACATTCCTGGCTAGAAGTAGGCAGGCGTCGCTGCAGAAGGCGTCCGAAGCGGTGAAAACGGTGAGGCTCGCAGATGGGAGGCTGAAAGAAGTAGAGTGCGTGGCTGATTCCAGGTCAACAGTTTGCCAGGAAGAGCCGGAAAGCGCTGGAGAAGAGCCGCAAGCACTTCAAAGTCATCCAGGAGCTGCAGCTCCACGCGGTGGTGCGGGTGCACCCCAACAGTGCGCGAGATGGCACCACCCCTTTCCAGGTGGCCTTGGCGGAGAAGCCAGAAGCAGAGGGAGAGGAGGAGAAGAAGGAAAGCGACAAGGAGAAGGAAACCAAGGCGGAAGCGGATGCCGGCAGCAAACGGGAAGCGTCGCGGATCCCCAACCCAGCGTACGAGTTTCGAGATCTTGTCCTGTCCCGCACGGGGCAGCTGCGGTTGGCAGATCCGCGCAAGAGCAGGCGGAGATCGGCGCTTCTTGTGTGCGTCAGAGCCGTGGAGCGCACGGGACAGTTTGCCTGGCGATCGGGCTGCACGGGCAGATCGCTCTATGCGGACGAGGAGCGCCGCCCAGCACAGATGCAAAGCGAGGCGATCATGCAGGTGAATCGTATCGACATGGGCGGTCAGAAGAATAGCCAGGACGGCCCTCATCCTCACCACCTTGTTCTGAAGGAGCTGTTGGCAGATGCGCAATCGTGGGAGATCGAAGAGGCCTTCGGAAGCCTTCGACAACACCTCGGCAAAGCGAAGGTGTGGGGATTGCCGGCGAGGGAGGCGAAAGCGGAAGGGCTTGGGATGCCCATTTCCGTGCAAGACATCTCCGAAACAAGCGTCACGTTCCTTTTGCAGTCGGGAGAGGTGACGCACCATTCCCTTGGCGCTTCCTTCTTCGTCAGCTGCGAAGCATCCTGATTCGTGACTCTTGGTTGCATCAGGTCATTTCTCTCTCGCTGATTCATGACAGTGATGACGCGGGAGGCTCCGAGGAAGCGAAGGAAAGCTCCGGAGATGTCGCCCCGCCGACGTGCTCCAAGCAGCTGAATCTGCTGTGCCGCTCGGCCGTCTTCACCCTCCGCTTGAGCAGCTCTGCAGGTACGACAAGCAGGGTGGTGCTGCTGCTCTTTGAGCGTGATGGTGGTGCTAAGGTGGCAATGTCTCCTATGTCTTGTGCAGATCTGAGCGCGGAGGAAATGCTGCGGAACTTCGTATCTCATGTGCAGAGGAGATTAGCATCCGTCATCTTTGATTAATCTCTGGCTTCTTCGCTGTGAACTAGTTGGAATCGTGTTCTCTCCTCTCTCTCATTGCTCGCAGCGTGAGGTTGATCTGGCTAAGTAGATTCTCTTCTTCGACGCCCTGTGCTCCCGCGCAGTTGTCGCCCTGTCGAATGGTCTCCTCAAGGGACGAGAGAGCCCTCGAAGCTCTGGCTACCTGACCCGGGTCTAGCAGGATCTCCATTGGGATGGACGGACCCGAGTCACAGTAGAGCTCAAGTCTGTGATAGACGCGTGCGAAGAACCGGCAGAGGCGAGCACACATCTCCTTCCCAGCGCCGCCAGCACTGTCTACCCCTTGGTCGCATCGTATCCGGTCCGGCAGCTTCTTCGCCACGTCCTCGAAGACCGCGGCATTCCCAAGCATCAGGAGACGCCATGGTCGCTCCCACTCCTCTTGGGCTTCTGCCATCGACAGGGACTGACGCTTTGCCGGGAAGCGATCCTGGCCGGCCTCGCGCAGGACAAGTTCCGAAACATCCACAACCTGGTGATCTTCAACACGAGGAGCAGCCTCGGCGACTTGGCCTCGGCTGTCCGTCAGGTCCGTGGTGGTCATCACGCTTCCAGGATCATTCGGAGTTTCGCGACTGCGGAGGAATGGACCCAGCCTTGTCGTGGCGTGGACAAGGAGGAATGCCAGGGCGCGTGACCCCCGTACATCACATGCTGTGTCTGCCATATTCGCGAGAGCTGTCAGAAGAAATGGCGATGGCGTGGCTTCGCGGATGGTCCGCTGCATCCCAACCATGGATCGACAAATGTCGTCCACATATGCGTCCCCAGCGCACACATCTTGAATTGTGGCGACACCCTTGGCGGTGCCACCATCAGCACCGCACGGGTGCTTGCCTGACTCAGCGGAGCGCACCGCAAGCACGGCATCGAGCAACTGCTTTCCGTGCTGATCGCTTGCCTTCGGCGAAAGCCGCTTCTGCTGCACAGTAAACAGGACATTCCTCCGAAGGGATTCCACCACGCCTTGAGCGTGCTCGAAGAGCTCGTAGCTTGACGTCGCATGCTGTTCGCCATCTTCTGAAGCAACGTCGGTGTCCTCTGCAATGCCGAACGGGGTGATTGCGCGAAGCAAGGTGCTCGCAAAGGCCTCGTCTATGGAACCACAGAGATCGATCACCGCCACACAGAGCATTGCGGATCTCCGGGGCATGATTGAAAAGGCGCTCAGCTTCACCAGATCGTCCTT
The DNA here is from genome assembly GCA_019677205.1 of Pinguiococcus pyrenoidosus. Classification (NCBI taxonomy): domain Eukaryota; class Pinguiophyceae; order Pinguiochrysidales; family Pinguiochrysidaceae; genus Pinguiococcus; species Pinguiococcus pyrenoidosus. The sequence continues at coordinate 87,804 of JAAMXY010004159.1, forward strand.
CTGTGAGAGCCTATTCTCATCTGGTTGCGCGCGGCCGAGGCGAAGGTGGACTCGCTTCACCGTCAGGGAAATGGTCCGGTCAAAGAGCGGTTCCAGCATCTTTGCTAGGGAAGATGCGACTTCAGCCAGCACGGATTGGTCTCCCGCCCTGGCCTTCTTCCCACCTCCGAAAGTACGCGCGAAGGCATGGAGGAACCCAAGGATGCTTTCCGAATGCCTTAGGCGATCCCGCGCGGCGACCCAGTCGCTGGGCTTGGCTTCATGCGGCCGCGGCTCCAGAGCGCCTTCGCGCGTGCGCGCATCTTCTGGTGCCGCTGCAGAGGGATACGTACAAGAAGAACAGGTTCTCGCCCGCGCGGCGCACCAGGCCAGAAGGATCCTTGGCAAGTGCGGAATCGCGCCAGCGTACAACTCTGTGCTCGACTGCGGCATCGAAACCGTCCGTCTCGGGAGTTCCAAGCGCAGCTTGCGGGAAGCGACACTACAAAACTGAGTGGAGAGCCTCTCCGCTAAGGAGGTGACCGCCATCTCGGAGCTTGACAGCTCTCCAAGCAACCGCAGGTAGGTTCCGATGAGCTCCTCGCGAAGCCCGGCGGCGGGAGCGCTCGTTTCCGACGCGAAGAGCCGGTCGTTGCCGGACACAACGTCAAAGATCTCCAGGAGCCGATCTCGCAGGAAATCCGGTATCTTGACTCGTGCGCCCCTGCCCAGGGGATCCCTGACGAGAAGATCCACGACATCCGCAGTGTAGCGGGCCACCTCAGCCTTGGCTCGTTCGGTATCGCCGTTCTCTTCCTCGGCATCCAATGCCTCGTTGACGAGGTACGTGAGAACCAGCTGCGCGATGGAGATATTCGTTTTGATGAGAGAAGCGCCGGAGGCGTCACGGAGTGAAAGCAGATCGAGGCCTCCGTGCGGGAAGCCGTCCATCGCCGTGCCAATGCTGCTCCACGTCTCTCCGTCATACTTCGCCCCTGCCTTTGCCTTGCGCAGGCCACTCTTCAGCACCAGCGACTCTCGTATCGCATCTACACAGTCACAGACCAGGTCCTCCATCGACGAAGCGGAGGCTTCCGTCTTGGTCGATTTGCCGGGCTTGCTCGACTTGCGCGCCATCTCCGTGGAGGAGGCCTCGGGCTGCCAAAGGTGCACCATCTCGTCCAGAAGGGCGCGCAGCTCCGCCATGATCGCCCCCAAGGTGCTTGGCAACTGGTCCCGAGCGGACTCTGCGGCCTTCTCCGCAGCTTCCCTCGAGCTGAGGGCTTGCCTCCGACCGTCGCCTTCCAGGCTCCCCAGTTGTTCGGCCCGGTCAAGAGGCCGGAAGAAAGGCGTCCGGCGTCGTCGGTGTTCCCATGCGACCCCCGCTGCGATGGAACTCGGGCGGTTCCTGCCTTGCAGCAGCTTCAAGAGCACCCGCAATGCGTCAACCCGGACTTGCTCGATCGAACTCGTCGTAGAGCCACGCTTCACTTCCGAGAAGAGGTCCGATCGGCGCATCTCCGTGCGCAGCAGCACCGGAAACTCGACCAGGAGCCTCTGCCAGCGCTGAGGCTGCCTGAAAGGACCGGGGCAATGCCTCAGCATCGTTGAGAGTGCATGCAGTCCGTCGCGCTGCATGCCTTTGTCTACATGAGTCATCGCCGACGACACAAAAGCCACGAAAAGATCCGAGAAGGGCTCCAGGCTCTCGGGCCGCAGCCTCGGCAGCACACCGTCCAGCACCGCAGAGACGCGTCGCCTCACCGTGCCCTCCGAGTCCAAAAGCAGCCCGAAGATCCCCTCAAGAACCCTGGAGAGCTGCTCGTGCAGCAGGCTCGGGTTCCGATTCAACATCTCCTCCAAGTCTGCCAGGACCGCGAGGCGAACGTTGGCAGCATGGTGCTTCAGCTGGCCCAGAAGCTCCTGCCAAGGGGGAAAGCAATCAGCAGCGTCAGCCGTCCCTTCCACAAAGACTCTCGACTACGACGACAGCGAAAGTCCGCATGCGCTGTCCCAAGAAAGGAAGAGGCGCTCAATCGCAACCAAAGGCTTCCTTTGCGCCTGCTTATTTTTCTTCTGGCGCAGCCCCACTTTCAATTTCTTAGACCCACAAACAAAGGATGCATAGACATGCAGCCGACATCAAGGGTTTCTAGGGAAAAGAGCCTCCAAACTCTCAGCAAAACCTACCTGGAGAGGAACTCCTCGGCGGCTCAGTCCTGGATGCTGCCGCTTTGCGGTCCCCAGATCGTCATAGGCGGCTCTCAGGAGCGTATCCTGGCTCTGCACTTTGAGCCGCTTGGATCGGAAGCTGGTGTCGGTGGTGTTTTGCGACTTTTTCAGCCGCTTGCCGACCTGAACTCCGGCGCAAACGACAGAGACGAGGCGTGTGGCGCTGAGTTTCTCCATGAAATCCCCTCATCTCTTCACTAAACTCTTTCGCTCACCTTAAACTTCCGCCGCTTAAAGTCTGACATGGCCTCCGCACCCACTGACTCTATCCGCCGCCGCCTCAGTCTGGAAGGAACGCCCAAGTTGCCCAAGTTAAACGAGACGGCGAAGCGCCCCGGCGCGCTCCGGAGCTGCTGGTTCCGTCTGTCCCGCGCGAAGGCAAATCTCTCTGTGAACGCGAAGTTTCGCGCCTTTTTTCGCGCGCTTGGGCAATTCAAACAGCATGAGCGCGGCCGAATCGCCCCTGGATACGCTTCTGTTGGCCGTGGAAAGCAACCGGGCGGATATCGTGTCCGAGGTGCTGAGCGAGCTGGCCAAAGATGGCGGCGCGAGTACAGTACTCAGCTGCGCGGTGGACGCCAGCGGCGCCACACTCCTGCATGTGGTCTGCGCGCGCTCTCAGATTGACTGTCTTCGGGCGCTTCTGAGAGCCGGTGCGGATGCGTCCGTCGCGGACTCCAGCGGCCGCGTGCCGCTGGATCTTTTGGAGGACGACGAGTGCCGCAAGGTGTTTGACATGCATTGCATGCAGCTGATCAGCGCCGACGACACCGAAGCGCTGCGGAAAATGCTTCGCGGAGGCGTGCGAGGGGATGCGAGAATCAACGGCGACACTCTGCTGCACTGGTGCGCCATCTTCGAGAAGCAGGAGGCCGCCAAAGCCATTCTGGAGGCAGAGCCGCGGGAGACCGTGCTCGGCTTGCTCACCAGCGTGAATGCAGAGGGGCTCACGCCGCTTCAAGTTGCCGAGGCGGCAGAGGCTACCGAACTGCAAGAGCTACTCAAGGACGCAGAGCAGAATCGCCTCTCTCACATGAGAAGAAACGCCAGCGAGACCTCGCTGCCGTCCGAGGCGGAGACGGACAACGGGCGAGAGAAGGAAGCGCAGTCGAGCAGGGCCGCCACAGGGGGAGCCAAGCCGCCGTCGTACCTGCTTGCCAGGGCGTTGGTCCCGGGCAACCGCTCGGGCGATTCCGAGGCGGAGGGGCGGGCTGACCACGTGGGGAACGGTAGTACAGAAGATGCTTTTCTTCAGCGGCTGTGCGCACGAATGCATCCAGCACCGGCGAGAGCCGAGCGCGTCGTGGCGGCTGACGCAGAGAAGCAGAGAATGCGGATAGCGCGGTCTCTTGCAGTACGATGGCCCAAGACGGCTTTCGGGACGCATCGGCGACATCTGCGGCTGCGCCTGTCCGCAGCCCTCTACGCCGCGGGTCTGGAAGCCTGCCCGAAAGAGGCGATCAGAGCAGCGGACGAGGCGCTTTGCAATCGGATCGTCGTGCAAGAGGTCACGAGCACGGGCTGCTCGATCGAGCTTCTGCCTTGCTGGATACGCGTCGCCGCCGACTCGGCAACAGGTCTCCAGATCGCGCTCGACGCCTTGGCGCAGCTTCTGCTGTTCTTAGAGAGCGTGGAAGGTCGCGAAGCCGCCGCCGGGCGGTCCGCGAATTCCTTGTTCGGGCTGGTCGCAAGCAATCGGACGGACCAAGAGGAAGACTTGCGCTTCCCCTGCTTGCGCTTGCGTTGGGACGGGTTTAGACCGAGTCCGCAGCGCCACGTCTTTACTAGCTTGAACCTCCTCCCTGCGGAGACGCTGCTTCTCTATCCGCCGGGGGAGGCTGCCTATCAGCCCATGACGGCGAGAAATCCCCGGACCGTGTCCAAGCTAAAGAATGGCCAGCGCCTACGATGCTTGACCGACGCGTTCCGAGCGCTCAGCACCTGCAAATTCGAGAAGCGCATGGTCCTTCGCGGTGTCGTCTGTGATGCGCATGTCGTGTACAGGAGCGCCGTCGAAGCTTCAACCGCAGCTTCGGCCGCAGCCGCAGCTGCTCGCGGGTCGCTGTTCTTCGCAGAAGCAGAAAGCCCTTGGTGGGGCCGTTGGTCGAAGAACGGGTACCACGGAATGCTCAGACGGCGCCTCGAAATGGCCAAGCCGCTGGTGGAGATGTGCCGCTTCACCAACACCTCGTGGAGGCCGACGATCGCACTGTCGATCTTTGGTGGGAGTGGCAGGCTGGCGGGGATCGGTGGCGAGGAGCTCGACGAGATCCGCAGGATCGATCTCACCGGTATCATCGACTCCGCGGGGTCGCTGGCCGCGCGTAGTCGGCCTTCGCTTTGTGTGGACTTGTCGTTCTCCGTTGATTCGTCTTCGTCCGCCGCTGCCTTTGAGCTGCCAAACGCAGCAGATGCCTGCCGAGACATTCTGCATGCCTATCTGCGCGCTCTCATAAGGAGACGAAAGCAGGAGAAGAGGGGCACCGCAGCAGACGATCGACCGAGCCTGATGCTCGAGGTGCTGGAGATTCGGTGCTTCCAGCTGACACACATGGCAGCAGAACAGATCCAGGCTACCCTGCGGGCTGAGGTCTCCAGCGCGGTCGAGGCTCGGCAGCAGAGTGAGGGGCTCAAGCCGTCAGTCGCGGCCGACCTGCGCGCCGCTGCCGAGGCTCTTGCGGTCCTGGAAGTGCTCGTCGTGGGCGGCTTGGAAACAGGCGGAGACGAAGGTGAAGGTGCAGCGGTCCAGCGTGATGCGGAGCCCCAGTACTTTCTGCCGCACCCGCTGTTTCCGCCCCTGCTTGGGCAGGTGTGCGCAATGCTGAATGACGGGAGGGGGGGGGAGTACAGCAGTCTCCGGCTGGGCTGGTGCCTGCTGGCCTTGGAGCTGGTGAATCACCTCCAGGCGCAGGGTCTGTGGTCGGCAATTTCGGGTCCCACCCGGCTCGCTTCTGATGACGAGCTCGATGGGCAACTGCCGATCCCTGGATCCTCACCGTTGCACCTCAGCTTGGAGGAGGACTACATCCAAGTTTTGAGACTCGAAGATGTGATTGGCTCCTCTCCCGGTCTCGCCCCCGAGCCAAGGGACGATGCCAACGAAGAGATCGAGGCGTTTGCCTCCCCGACGGGGGATGCGTCTGCCCAACCGGCAGTTGCGATTGGTCAAGATGTGTTTACGGAGCAGGAAGGCTCCGCACCAATTCCCGCGTTGGGACAGAAGGCGCGGGAAGCTGTGAACGGTGCCGCCAGGCTCATCGCCAGCCTGGTCGATGTGCTGAGGCAGAACGACCTCTTCTGCAACCCAGAGCTAGTGCAAGCCATCGAGATGAAGGTGAAGGCGCAGATGGAGGGGCCCGAGATGGAAGCGGGTGCCGCCCGCGCCGCAGGAGTGCTGCTTCTGCCGTTCTACATGGCGGCCGGCCAGGAGAATCTAGCTGTCGTTCTCCAGGCGTCGCCGGAGAGCCTCGGTCTGCAATGCGCGCAGTCGAGGACAAGGTTGCGGCGTCTGCAGCGCATCCTCCGGATCAATCGAGAACATCTTGGGTTGTGGGTGAACTCGGCGAGATCATGGCTGGACGCCAATCGGGCGGCGACGGTGGAGTCGGCGTCAGGCCTGTCGTGGATCTTTGGGAGTCGGAGCGGCGCTGGGGTGGGTGAGGCGCCTCCCAGCCCGGCGGAGGGGCGGCGCCACGGGCCGCCACCAGCAGCGGTGCAAGCGCAGGACTGCATCCAGCGGCTCCTTCATCAGGTGGAATGCTACATTGCGTCACTGCAGCTGCTCAGGGCCTTGTGCCGGACGCTTATCGTGCGAAACTCACGGGCATCGAGCGCCGGCAAGATCGTCGACGCAGCTGACGACGAAAAGAGCATTCTCGAGACGCTCCAGAGCCTGCCGAACACCGAGCAAAGCGACCTCGCGAACAAGGTGCTGACGCAGTTGGATGCTCTCATGCAGATGCAGGCCGAGGCGGAAGGTAAGCATCGTCGTCGGTCGCAAGCAAGCGGCTGTGCCATGCCAGCGACCTCACATGATGCTTCTGCAAAGGAATGCCAACCCTGGAGCCAGAGCGGGACGATGAGGACTTCGACCCCGACTATTCCTTTGCGTACGACAACCAGGACATCGGCCTGGAGAAGTACGGCTACGGCTTCGGGGAACAGGCGGCGGCAGCATCTGGAGTGTATCTGGTGACTCTCCTGGCGGAAGCTCTGGGCCAGGGAGCCCAGGAGGCCCTGTGGCACTTGTAGGCCGCCAGCACCTTCTGTGATCTGTGATTTTGCGATATGTGATTTTGTGATCTGTGATTTTGTGATCTGTGATTTTGTGATCTGTGATTTTGTGATCTGTGGTCTGTGATTTGGCCATTTGTGATTTGCCATTTGCCACTTGTGATTTGTGATTTGTGATCGCACGCAGTCAGATTGGATCGACGGGGCCATGCAGCAGAATCGCAGAGAGGGGTAGGATTGATTGATTGACTGGGCAGTAGTACCAAGGATGGCTCTTCGATGCTAGTGTATTTCTCTTCGCGGCTCCATGGCGGCTTCAAGGAGCCCCGTCAGACTCGGCTTGCCGGCCGCAGCGCCCTCTCTATCCGCCGCTTCAAGGTTGCTAGTACTTGCTATCTGCTCCTGCTGTCTTCACTCAGGGACTGTATATGCTCCTCAATGCCAGCAAAGATGCGAACGGGACCTTCCTTGGAGCCGACGTGCTCTGCCACAAGGTCGTCGTCCGAGTCGTCATCGTCCTCGCTGGACATGATCTCACACTCATAGTCCTCGTCATCGTCCGTGTCATCATCGAAGTTTGCGAGGGCCCGTATCTCGTCGGGAGGGTTCCTCTTTGGACTCTTCGCTGCTCTACGTGGTGACCTTCTGGGCGTCGCCGTTCTAGCCGGGCTTTTCAAAATCGAAGCGGGAGACGAGGATTCCTGGAGGCTAAAGGCGACGGCAAGATCTTTGGCAGGGGACTTGCGCTTCCGACTTCCCGCTGGAGAACGGAGACTTCCCGCTGGAGAACGGATAGTTCTCGCCGGCGAACGGAGACTTCCCGCTGGAGAACGGATGGTTCTCGCCGGCGAACGCAGACTGGAAGCATATGGCGATGCTCTGCTTGCCCGACGTGGTGATCTCCTCGGCGTTGCGGCCGGTGCTGGACTCGTTGGGCCCATGGAGAACGGGGGCTCCTCACCGAAATCCGGCAGACTATACTCATCAAAGAGCGACTTCGCAGGGGACCTTCCCACTCGATCCAGCATCGCCTGCGGCTGGTCGGCGAGCTGCGCAGCAGCGCTTCTACCCGTCCGGCGCGGTGACCTCCTGGGCGTCGCCACGGGGCTGAGGAGAGGCATGGAAAACTGCAGGTCGCTGGCATCAAAGTCCGGCAGGCTGCTCTCGTCGAGGATCTCCTGCAGGGCAGATTTTTTTTGCTTCCGACTTCTTGGTGTCCTGGAGGTTGGACTGGCAGGCGCCTTCCCTTTGTCCGAGGCGGCCTGCCTCGGCGCCTGAGCCGTCTTCCGCGATGGTCTCTTCCTCGGCAAGGCCTGCTCCGCGCTCTTCGGCGCCACCAGCGGCTGCTGTGGCAGCACGTGCTGCCCGACCGGCTGCTCCATGCTAACGTGAGGAAGCAGGGGTGACGTCGCACCCCCGAGTGGGTGGATTGTGACGGGCGCCGAGGGCGTCATCGACGGCGTCGGCACCGCTCGCTTCTTCGATCTGCTCCGGCTGGCGCCAACTTCTGTAACCGGCACGGTTGCCTTGCTGGAGTACGCTTGATAGAGGAGGTCTCTGTAGACCTGATTGTGCTTCATCCGCGCTGCCTTTGGCTTGACCCCGTTGTAGGTTTCCTTGGCATCGATCTCTCCCCTCTCCTCCAGCAGCTGCAGAATGATCGGTTTGAGGCACCGCGTCCAACGGTGCTTGCAGTCGTCTCGCGTCCGCTTGGGCAGATGCTGCTCCGAGATGATCTTCCAGCACGTGCCCCTCTCCCCCACAGCCGCGGCGAGCGTGAAGTCTTCGTCGAGCCGCCACTCCTTGTTCTTCCGTCTCCCGCCCTTGAGCGCCTGCACGAAGCCCCGGACGCTGTTGTCCGGCGCGTTGTCCGACACGAGCCACTCGAAGCGTGTCTGGCACTCCAGCGCGGATCGACCGGGCAGGAAATCCGAGACGATGATGTTCCATCCGATGTTCTCTTGCCCCTCCCAGGTCTCCCGAACGCCACACTCGAGGCAGCGATCCTCCGCGGCCGTAAACACGGGCACCATGACGCCTTGGAAGCGCCCATCCCCCGCCGGCCTCTGCGGTGCGGCGGCTGGTTCGCCAGGGCTGAGCTCCTGGTAGAAGCTCGAGTTGCACTTCATGAGAATCGACCACGCTTCCGCGCCAATTCCCCCCGGCACCGGGACGCCGCCGGTGGCTTTCGTCGCGGCCTTGACGCTCTCGACGAGATCCGGCGCGCGCCGCACGGCCGGTAGGTCAAACGAGGTCACGCTCATCTTCTGCAGACCCGAGCGAGTGAGGCGGCCCTCGTCCACCCGGCCCTGGCGCCACAGGCCAATCTCCTCCTGCGCCTCTCTCATCCTTGTCCGGAGGTCTTGCAGCCGCCCCTCGAAGAACGCCGTGTCCGCAGCGCCGCGGAGCCGCTGGCCCAGCATGCCTTGCACCAGAAGCTGCACATACATGCCCAGCTGCTCGCGAAGGCCGTTGCGCAGCGACATGGGCAGCGTGACGCCGCGGTCGCGAGGCGCCAGCTGCAGGTACTGGTGGAGCAAGAGGAAAGGGTTGCGACGACTCAGCACACACGCCACAGGAGGCACGGGGCCACTCGGATGCCGCTCGGGACGATCTTGCTCAGACAGCAGAGCGGCCACCTCGCGACTGCTGATGCGCGCCTTGGGAGTCTCCGCCTCATCTTCCGAATCCGACCTCGGCTCGTACTCGTCGTCCGCGTTCCACTCATCCGGAAACTCCACGTCGTCGGCCACCAGACTGCGCAGCAGCAACGCGTAGTCCTCGTCGTCCGACGCGTCGTCCAGGGCCAGCGGGCTCAGCATGCTCCACGCGGCCGCCGCCCGAGAATCGAGCAGCTCAATACGAAAAAATGCGCGGGAAAACCCAAATCGATTCAACGAAAAACTCGAAAAGCGGACATGTGACAGAAGGACCAAGGAGCCGTCGAGGCGGGCTGTGACGGACGGAACGGCGGAAACTTCGGCGGGACAGATTCACAAAACGGGGAAGCCTGGGACAGATGGAAGTCAGCGTATTGCCGCATAGGATGGCCGTCAGAAGAGTCGGTCTCCGAAGGCGTCGGAAAAGGCGCCACGAGAGACTTTGAACGCCGGCGAAGTGCGGTAAATCTGGTGCCGCAATGTCACGAACGTCCGTGATCCTGTGAAGCGCCCGGAAGCGAGGGCCGACATGGACAGTCTGTCGCGGCTCTTCGGACCGCCCGCGGCGGCGCCGGTCCTTCAGCCCGCCAAAGGCGCTTCGAGCGTGTTGCCGGAGAAGCCTGCGTTCCGCGACGCTCTGTACGCTGCGAGCTACGATGTGGTGACAGGCAAAGTCCGAGGCTGCGTCGGCGGCACCAAGGCGCTGGCACAGTTCCTGGTGGACTTGGCCGGCGTCGAAGAAGCCTACGGCAACGCGAACCTGAAGCTGAGCAAAAGATACAGCTTGAACTTGGAGTTTCAAGTCGACGAGAAAGGTGCGCATTCGCAAAGCTTCTTGTCTTCTTGTCTTTGCTTCTTGGGAGAGACATGGAATGAAGAGCAAAAGAAGAACGAAAAGAGAGGTCACCGTAAAAAGAGGGAAGGGAAGAGAGAAAGAGAGAGAGAGAGAGAGCGAGATTGAGGGAGCGCGAAAGAGAGAGCGAAAGAGATAGAAACAGCGGTTGAGAGATATGGATCAGTGGCGCAGAAGATGGAACCTCCGCGGTGCCACGTTGGATTCAGATACTAACGAGGGGTGCGTTCGGACACGCAGCTGTTGCCTTGCCCTCCCTTCAGCGGCGCGTTGGCAAGCAGCATCTGGGCTTCGCCATTTGCATCCGGAATAGCATCGCTTCGCTCGGACTCCGCTTCCTGGAGAAGAGCAGCCGGACTCCAGACCTGTTGTCCAGCCAGGGGCGGAGCATGCTGGATCAGCTGCTCCGGGCGAAGCAACTGCACGACAAGTGCAGAAGCCAGTACCAGGCTGCCTGCGCGACTGCGGAGGTCCTTGTGAGCGAGGCGTCGACGAATCGCCAGCTGACTGAAAGCGACGCAAAGCGAGAAGAGGACGAGGATGCGGACACCACGGTGGCGGACGACTCCATCTTGACCAAGGTCTGGGAGAGCCTGAATCCGCACGCCACCATGGCAGATCGGCAGGCGGCAGCGATCCGAACGCTCATCCACCATCAGCAAGAGTACTTCGAGAGTGTGGAATCGCTGAATCACGTCGCGGCCTTCGTGCGCGCAGCCATGGAATCCAATCTCAACGCGTTGGAGTTGCATGAGACAAGGAGGGCAGAAGTCCAATCCAAGATGCTGAAACGTCTGCTTCTGGTACGCGAGATGCCGTGCTACAGGCTGCGATCCTCTACAATCCGAGCTCCCCACTAACCCGTCCACGACAGGCGAAGCAAGGGCATCTTGAGAAATTGCAGGAGTTGCATGACGGCTTGTTGGATGAAGTCCGCGCGGAGACCGTACAAACAGAGATCTACGCTCAGCGCGAGTCCACCACGGCGCTTCTGGAGGAGATCCATGACCTCATTGCAAGGCGAGAGCTTCCGGCCAGCTGGGATGAGGGGCATGCCGGCCCCTTTGATTCTCGAGAGGCCGTCCAGGAGCTTCTCCTGGATGATGGCGTGGCCAGTGGCGATTCGAGGCCGCCGGAGGACCCCACCGAGCTGATAGATCGAGTCGAGGCGGCCTTCAAGGAGCGCTGCGAGCATGGGGCTGCGATGCAGAAGGGGGTGCGGCACCTGATCACGTTCTTCCAAGATGTTGTGAAATGCGAGGAGAGCTACGCATCGTCGCTGCTGCGGGCAGGCGAGAAGCACGAGCGCGGCTACGCCTCGGACAGCCTGGCGAGAAGCCTGAGCTCCGAGGGGAGTAGCATCAAGGTCGCCTCCTTGGAGATGGTTGGCATTCTCAGCCAGTGCAGCCGCTCGTACACCGAGCTCGTAAGACAGCAAGAGGAGCTGGTCATCAAGCGCTGCGTGCACATTGCAGAAGAGAGCGAGGCTGGTCAAAAGGAGCTCCATGTGCAGATAACGAATGGGCTGAGGCGCCTGCAGCAGCATCGGCAGGCCGCCGCGCGGATGCAGGCGAAGTATCGTCGCGTCGAGAAGGAGAAGCAGGAGACGGAGACGGCGCTTCTGGCATCCTTGGAGGAAGTCAAGAGCTCGGAGAGCGAAAGCAAGGCAGACCAGAAATCGGCCGATCCAAACTCGAGCAAGATGCTCATGCAGCTGGGCCTGCGCGAGACCGTGGAACAGAGGATACCCCGACTTCAGATGAAGCTGACGCAGCTGACGGCCGAGCGAAAGGCGCTGGATGACGAGGCCCGGCAAATCAATGGGCAGCACGTGAGGACCCAGAAGGAGTTCTTGGAGCAGGCCTGCAAGATCATGGACTCCTTTGCCGAGCTCGAGAGGCTCCGTATTAGCGGCCTGCACGAAGTCTTCGAGGCCTTCGAAGGCGCCTACCATGAAAACCTTGCCCGCATCGACCGCGTGATGGAGTCGGCCGGGGAGTGCGTGTCCGCTGCCGATGCAATGAAAGATCTGCACGAGTTCATCATTGACCACGCCGAGTACAAGCCTCCGCTGGAGGAGATCGAGCCACTTGTCTTCGGATCCGACCGCTTGCGGGAGCTCGTTGCAGAGGAGGCGCAACGGATGACAGCCAAGGAACCTCGGAAGAGCATCGCCAGCGGCCAATTCATCTGGGACCACTTTCGGTCCAACGACGGGGACCTGGACTTGGAAGCAAGTGGATCACAACCCCTGGGGAAAGGCATGTCGCCTGGCATCAAGAGCGCAGACAACCGGAAGCTGAGATCTGGAAGCGAGGACAGCTTCGACGGGATATCAGCGGTCTCGCTCACGACCTCCGACAACGAATCGGACGCAAACAGCGTGCAGCTGCAGGAAGGCGAAAAATGGGATGGCGGCACTCCGCACGTCCCTCGACCGCAATCCGCTCCGCCGACCCTCTCTGGATCAACGGACTCGACCGCCTCCGTGACGATCGACGACGCCGCGGAATGCAAGAGCGAAGGAGCAGGCCGCGACGAAGCGCGAGAGGTGCCCGAGGCGCTCAGCTTGCAGCGCCAACCTGAAGGAGCTAGTGAGGAGGAAGGACAAGCCGCGACCAAAGATAACGCCCACGACACGCCGGACACGCCGGACACGCGGGAGGCGGACTCGGAGCTCGTGCCGAGCCTTGTGGACGCCAAGACGGGCGAGGAGGGGTCTTGCGACGAAGTCGCTGCCTCCCAGAACACCGACGGTGAGCATGAGAACAGCGCCTCCCAGGGCGATGCGGCGGACCGCTTGTCAGACACCGTTGAGCACGAACCCGCAGTACAGCACAGCTCGCATACCACCGCAGAGGAGCGAAAGGAGCGAAAGGAGCGAAAGGAGCGAAAGGAGCGAAAGGAGCGAAAGGAGCGAAAGGAGCGAAAAGCTGAAGATCCCGACGCCACGGCACTTTCGCTCGGCGGAGCCGGAGCCGGAGCCGCAGCCGGAGCCGGAGCCGGAGCTGCAGCCGCAGCCGGAGCCGGAGCTGCAGCCGCAGCCACAGCCGCAGCTGCATCAAGTCTTGCCGCCTTTGAAGAAAGCGAGGATGCTGCGGCCCAGCTCCCCACACCGGCGCCTGCATCCAGTGTGGGCACTCGGCCACCCACGACTGCAGGCGAAGCCAACTTGGAGGTGGTCGAAGGGACCCCGGTGGCATTCGTAGAGGATCATGCGGAGCCGATGATCAAGGTCGAGGAACCCCTGCAGCCCGTGGAGACGCCACTCAAAGCCAAGGAGCTTTCGGAAGGGACGAAGAGTATTCTCCTCAAGCCCGTCCGGCCCGGCGTGGTTTCGCGAGTTGATGGAGTCGACGTGTATGCGTTCTTCAACCTTCCTGAGCAGGAGGCGGTGATCGAGTCGTTCGTCTGCGCGTTCTACCGGAGCAGCCTTCCCATGCAAGGTCGCCTTTTCCTGACCGCGAAGTACTTGTGCTTTGTTGGCTGGGGGGATACCCAGTTTTCTGTCCGCCTCGGGAGCATCACGACCATCGAGCGGATGAATACCGTGTACGTCGTGCCCAACGCGCTCGGGATCCGGACTGTCGACGGCAAGATGCTCTTCTTCGCGTCTTTTCTAGATCGTGACGGTTGCTATCAGACCCTATCGCAACTGGTCGAGATCAACAGGAATCTCGCGACGATCGTAGACGCGGATGACCCCTCGCGTGGCGGTAGCGCAAAGGCGTCCGCAGCGTCCGAAGGCTTTGGCGGTGCAGGTGCTCCCCCGGATGGGGCTGTTGCCTCTCCGGGCAAAGCCAGAAGGCCAGAGCTGCGATTGCGGCCGGCAAACAGCTCTTCGGTCCTGCACGACGGCGAGGACGGAGAAGAGCTTGTGAAGATTCTGCACGAGCTCCCGCCGCCACCGGGAGCGGATCTGCATATGCGCAAGAACCTCGACGTTGCGGTCGACGAGGATCTACAGATCGGAGTCGCCGATTTCCAGAAGCTCTTCTGGGGCCCCGATCCCGAGGGCGACCAGTACTTCGGTCGGTTCCTACGAGCCATTGGGGACACCATGCTCGAGGAGGGTGGCTGGAGCGCCACGAGCTACGTCCATCCGATCACCAGGGAGCCCTTTGGCCTGGAGCGCAAGCTCTTCTACGACCATCCAAGGACCTCGATGATGTTCATCGGGCCGCCCTCCGTGCCGACCCATCAGATTCAACGGATCCGCTTCGAGGGTACGAATCCTCGGCACGATCGCATGATCGTGGAGACGGAGATGTGGTTCGACAAGATCCCGTACAACGACTACTTCATGGTCGAATCCCGCTGGGTTGCGACGCGCAAGGCCCTCGGTCCGACCGAGAAGGCGGCCCAGCTGCGCATCCAGATTGGCGTGGGTGTCGTGTTCAAGAAAAGCACGATGCTGCAGAAGCAGATTCGCGCGGGCACCCTCGAGGAGCTCAAGGAAAGCTATCGCAAGTGGGTGAAGACGGCCCGAGAAGCGATCGAGGAGAAGGAGACGGGCGTCCCTTTGGTCATGTCGAGGACGAGCAGCCTCGACGCTGTGGAGTCGCCGCGTCGCGCTTTGCCCATGTCGCCGACGTATCGCGGGGCGTCGAGCGCCCCGGAGCCCCTCGTGGCGCTCCTGAGCGATCGTGCGTTGGTGTACGTCTTGGTGGGCCTGGTTTTCCTGCTCGTGTACCGCCTCGTGATAACGAGCCTAGCGGTTTTCCGCCTGCGGGAGGTGTTGGAGCGGCAGCCGCTTCCCGTCCCTGAGGACTATGCCCCGGTCCGCGCACCGTCCCTGATCGGCATTGTGAGTGATCGTACCCTGGTCTGGCTGCTTTCGGCGGCCGTCGTCGTGATGGCATATCGCCTGCGAGCACTTTCCAACGAGCTCGCGGGGCAGGGGAAGGTCAGGCAGCCAACGCCGCTAAGCCTCCTCCGAGCGCAAAGCAGATAGCCACGATCGCTGTAGGTAGTCTCCTGCCGGAGAACGTGCAGCGTAGAGAACCGTTTTGATAGAAGCAGGACGCTTTGGAAGCTGTTGCTGTGAAGGTCAAAGGTTGGGTAACCGAACGCAATCCTTATTGCTCGGCCCTAGATGCGAAAGCAGTCTGTGTCTACGAGCGGTGGCAGCCCTTGCGGATGCATCGTGAATTCTCCGACGAGGTCGCGCTTCTTCAGCGTCGCTCGGATGGAGCTGCGGTAGATCCTGCCATTGACCCACCGAGTACTGGTGCTACTAACGCGTCCGGGCACAAGATCAGCTTCGTAGAGGAGCAGTTCGTCCTTGTCGATGGGGTTCTGCACCTCGATGCGAACCTAAGAGAAGCAGGGCATCAGCGTGACGTCGATCAATCCTCAGAGGAGGACATGGCAAAGAAAGCGATGAGCACGCGAGCTTTCCAGCTGGTTGTTTACCTTGCCTTCGCCTTCCTTCCTAGACTTGCGCACCTCCCATGCGCCAACGCTGCCGTCAGCGAAGCGACATCGGAGGGTCGGGGAAAGCGCCACGGGGCAGTCCTCGTCCTCGATGATCAGCGGCTCGCCTCCGTCGTCGTCTTCCACCACCAGCTTGCGTCGCATGATCCAGCTGCGGGACAACCGAGCTGTGAAGAGCAGAGCCGCAATGGATTCGTCATCAGCCATTTCCCACCACCGCTCTGAAGTCAGAACCCCGCTTGGCCCTTGCGACAAGACGCCCAGAAGCTTCATCCTCGGTGGCGCTTTCGTGCATGAAATCCGGACCCCAAACCCTCTCAAGCTTGAGCACAAGTTTGAACTGGACCGTTCAAACGCGTGGAATCGCAGGAGAGGAGGCCAACTAGCCAAGAGCCTTCTTCACCAGCGGCCATTTCTTCGTCACTCTGCGCTTCTGCCAACGGCCGCTTTGCCTTCGGAGGTACTCCCAGTCCCTCTCACCCAGCATCAGACCCCGAACGCCGGCCGGAACCCCCCGGGTCTTCGGTCTCCAGCAGCCGTTCTTGACGTACCTTCATCAATGGGCATCGACGCGTCCACAAGTGCAAGGCTCCAGGCCCCCAGCGCCACAAAGAGCAATGCCGCTTCTCCAGTCTTCATCCTAAGCGCGCAAACAACACACAAAACGCGCCAATTTGGCTGCAACAAAAGGCCCTTCAACAGCGTCGCTGACGGCTTCGCACGCAAACCTGATAGCTGCGCATTATCGATATTCGTGGGGGTATCGGTATGTGCGCTGAAACCTGAAACCTCAACGAGTGACAGACGTCCAAAATGGCTGACAGAATTCTGTGTCTCTGTCGCATCGAACATCTCTGTCCGACCTGGCGCCACAAAAGTGCGCCAAATCGCCGTATTTGGACGCCGCATGGGCCATGCTGGCTTCTGCTGGCCTCCGAAGCACGAGGTGGTGGCGGGCAGCCGAGCACGTGACCGTGGGACGGAGGAGACTCTCGCAGAACTGGGGTGGCGCACCGCTGACGGTTCGGCTTCGGCGGTTCTCGGGGCCGCAAGAGGCCTTTTGCTAAGGTTGTGCTGCCCCTGGGTGGATGCAGGTCTCCTTAATTGGTGCGCCGATGCGCCTGGGCCAGCCTTTCGACGGAGTGGAAGAGGCGCCGGCGCTGGTAAGCAGAAGGTTCTACGTGGCGAAGGCCTTCGTCTCGTCAGCGGAAGCGCTTCTCTTGCAGCTGCGCAGCATGGGTCTGCTGGACGAGTTGCGGGGTCTTCACCATCGCATTGACGAGTGTGGCGACCTGGACTTCTCCCGTAGCTTGGTGGGGACTAGCGTGGCTGGCAACGCAGAGACCTGGAGCTCCAAGATCGGACAAGCGCAGAGGTACTTGCAGGCCATGGCTTCGACGGCGGACAAGGCAGTACTTCAGCACTCGGTGACACTCTGCTATGCTCCCCAATGGCCTCCAGTCTTGCTGCTGTCGGCCGTGCCTGCGAGCAGATCGCGAGGCTCGTCAAGGAGAAGCAGCAGGCCGCGAAGTTCACCCTTGTGCTCGGAGGTGCGTGCGTGGCGTTGCCGTCGAGGGGATGAAAGCAACGATTCGGTGGAGGCATGCGGCATGACGCGTGGGCTGAGAACTCTATTGCGGGGTTGCTGGATGTCTAGGGGACCACAGCATCAGCGCCGGGAGTCTGGCGGGAGTTCTGCAGGCAAAGCCGGACGCGCGCGTGCTCTGGATCGACGCACATGCGGACATCAACACCCCCCGGACTTCCTCCTCCGGAAGCATTCACGGTACGGCCAAAGGAGTCCCGCGTGATGCTGCCGCAGCAACGCATCGTGGCTGACGTTACGGCTGGTGGCTGCTTTCCCAGGCATGCCGATCGGCCTTCTCCTCCGGGACAACGTCGATCACCGAGAGCTGCCTGGCTTCGGGTGGCTGGCGACCTCTCCGCTGCTTGACACCGACAGAATCGTGTACATCGGGCTCCGAGATCTAGATCCGGACGAGGTCGCGATCCTCCGCGAGAAGAAGATCAAGGCCTTCAGCATGGCGCACGTTGACAAGTATGGGATTGGGAAGGTACCACCCCACGCGGAGCCTTCGCGATGTGCCGTCTGTCAGGGCCGCTGATGCTGGGCATGCTGCAGGTCATGGAAGACGCCATAGACTACCTCGGAGAGTATCCCTTGTGTCTGTCGTTTGACATCGATGCCGTAGACCCCAGCATCGTCGCAGCCACGGGGACCAAGGTTCGAGGAGGCCTGACGTATCGAGAGTCGCACTACGTGTGTGAAGCGATCGCGGAGACGGGCAGATTGGTCCACATGGACATGGTCGAGGTCAATCCGCGCCTGGGCCTATCTGCCCAAGCTGGGCGAGAGACAGCCGACGTCGCCGTGAAGCTCATCGCTTCTGCGCTTGGGAACTCCATCTTGTGAGCTAGACCTACACCCTTCGATAGATTCGTACATTCTAGAGAGGAGGAGCGATGGTGATGTCTTTCCTCGTATCGCAGCGGGTCTGGCCTCTCGCGTTGCGCGAGGATCGCTCGGCAGGACCCATTTTTTTTTAGGACACCCTTTCACCAGCATCCTCGCCATCTTGGCATCTGATCTCCGGAACGAGAACTTTTTCCCTGCTTGAGCTTTTTCGCACAGTCGGAGGCCGCGAGCAAAAGGACACGTCGTTTCCGTCGCTCGATCGATACGACAAAACGCATGTCTTTTGTTATACTGGTCTGCTATGGCCAATGATGCTTTGACTGACATCACGACAAGCGGAGGTTCAATTTGCTCTGGACTTTCCGTTTCTGTCTTCCAGAACGCCCTTCTCGACCATATCCCCACCTGTCTTTCTCGAATATTCTCGATCCTTCCAAACTCTTCTTCATATGCGTTTCTATTCTTCCCTATTTATACAATTTTCAATTCATATAAAAATATACATATATAAAAATATATATTTTTATAGTCAACGCCAAGGTGGCAAAGACGTAGGAGCCTCGAAAGTCGATTAGCGGCAGTTCTCAGCGTTCCGGAATTCCGGCGCTCTCCACCTCTGTGCCAGAAGCCCCCCGTCGACAGAAGTCCCGAGCCCACCGGGGTAACGTGCCGCGTTACCAGTCCGTCCAGCTTTATGCGGAGCGTGGTGCCCGTGACCTTCCTGGCCTTCACCGTCGCGAGAAGAGAGTGTCTCCGCGTGTCTGCCTTCGGCCGACGCAGTCTTCTCCCGCTTCTAGCTTCCGCTTCGACGTCGCATTTGTCGACTATGGCGCTTCCCAACGTGAAGTATGTGCCCAACGAGCGCCTCTACGTCTCTGAGCCGGATCCCACGTGGTACGTGCCGCGAGGGCCCAGGCGCCGAGGTGGAAAGGACGCGGATGACTCAAAAGATCCTCTCCGCGCAGGTTCGGAAATGGGCGGAATACGCCGGAGAAAGAGGGCTGGACCAACAAGAACTGGCTCAAGAGCCGCTTCCACTTCAACTTCGCCGAGTACATGAGTCCGTACAACCTGCAGTTCGGCGTCATGCGCGTGATGAACGACGACCTGGTGCAGCCGGCGCGCGGCTTCGGCACCCACCCGCACCGCGACATGGAGATCGTCACGTACGTCGTGGACGGCGCCCTCACGCACCAGGACTCCATGGGCACCAAGGAGACGCTGGGCCGGGGCTCCATCCAATTCATGACGGCCGGCACCGGCGTGCGCCATTCGGAGTACAACTTGGACGACAAGACGCCGCTGCGCTTCATCCAGACGTGGATCACGCCGCGCGCCCGCGGCCTGGAGCCCAACTACGGCTCCATGCGCGGAGAAGATGTGGAGCAGGCTCGGCAGAACCAGTGGGCGCATCTGCTCAGCGACAACCAGGATGCCGAGTCGGACACGCCCGTCAAGATCGCGCAGGACTGCAACATGTACGTGAGCGAGATGGAGCCGGAGCTGGCGCTCTCCGTGCCGGTGAACAGCGGCCGCATGGGCTACATGCTCTGCATGGAGGGCAGCCTCACGCTGTCGCACGCCGAGGACGACGCGCAGGCCGTCACCATGGAGCGCCACGATGCGGCGGAGATTCGCGGCAGCGACGACACGCCGCTCAAGGTCAAGGCCGGCGCCGAAGGAGCTCACGTCCTCATCTTTGAGATGGCCGAGGGGCCCGGCGGCCGCACGGACTTCTAAGGTCTGTGGGCGAAGTTTCTCGCTGCCTGGCTCACAAAGCGGATGTCAGGCGGCGAAGCGTGCGTAGGTGTTGTGGAAAAGTGCAGGGGTGTAAACAGTGCAGCGGTACGCTGCGCGAAGCCTAAGTAGCATTCCAAATCGGGAGTGCGGGGAGTGTGTACGGAGGGGAAGCAGGGACGCATAGGCGCACAGATTGGACTCACACCCAGCTTGTCGGTCCTCCACTTGAGAGGACCTTCTCGCTCGCGAGTGTCGGCCTTTGCGCGTTCCTAGCGAGAACTGCGCGAGTCCCCTTCGGTTCAACAGCCGGAATCGAGAAGGATGAAGTGTTTTGGCTACATTGCGGCTTCATGATGGGCCTTGCATCCTCTCACCAACAACTGGAAAAACTCGCCCAAGCAACGCTTCCGTGAAGTCAAGTGAAGTGCGTCGCAGTTGCACGAAGACAGGAGGATGCGGAAAAACCAATTCGGAAGACACTTGCCAAATCAACTGAATGAACAGCTAGATCTGCGCTCGGGACTCTCTAAAGAAGGTGCCTCCCTCAGAAAAAACAGGCTAGGCATGACGGCAAGGGGACGATGAAGGGTTGCTAGAAAGGACGCATCGACCGGATCGGATGAGAGACCCGCTTCGACGCCTGGAGAAGGCTCCAGGCTGCGTAGTTCCGGATGGATCCTTACGCTGCTGCATCGCTTTTCAGTGTTGCGCTCGTGAAGCGACTGTAACGTAGAAGGTGATGTCGCTATTTCTGCTACTGCGTCACTCGACTCAGGCTCTTCGCGTCGCCGCCTCGCCTCGCAAGTAATCGACGCGACGGCGTTGGTAGCGGCGGCGCTTGAACTTCTTAAATGCAGGGGACGCCGGTCCTTGCTCGGAAGACGGCCTCGCAGATGGAGCGCCAGTGGGCTCAGAGGCCAGCTCCGTCGACGGTTCCGACGTCGTGCCTGGAGACCAGGACGGCTCTGTGGACGAACAACGAAGGAGACTCCCGTCGAAGCGCTGGAACGCAATCGTGCCTAGAGGTCCCTGCGTCGTGTTCGGAAGGAACACGACATTGACGTCTCCATCCGTAGTCAGGCTGAGCGGCGTGGCCAGTACGCAGCTCTCGTAGCTCCAACGAGACATGGTGAAGGCCGGGAGCGTGTCCACCAGCGGCTCCAGGGCGTTCACCTCGGAGATGTTAACGGCCGCCGCTGCCAAAGGCGACACGGAGAACAGCCCATACACTTCCTGGGAAGCGACGTGGCGTAGGAGATGTACTGTCGCATCTTTCGGAAACGCCCAAGTCGTATTTCGCTCGATGACGGCCCGGACGATCGGCGGCGTATCTGGCGTGAGCGACGCGAATCGGGCGACCAGCTTGAACTCCTCTCCGGGCACGTCAGGTACGGCGTCGAGCGAGACAGGTATCGCGATCGGCACGTCAGCAGCACTCATGGGTTGAAGTCGCGCCTGATACCCCGTGGTCTGCACCGGCGAGCTGAGCGCCAGCGGCAGACCGGCGACATCCGTGTAAACCTCCGGAAGCGAAGCGGCCGCCTGCAGTACCTCCGGTCCGCCCACGAAAGCGTAGATCCAGCCCTCTAGCGGCGGTGTGCTGTAGTTGTTCGAACTGGGGAAGAAGTTCCTCAGCTCCAAGTTGTAGCTCAGGTGCTCTCGGACGATCAACGGAGGTGCCGAGAGTGCCCTTCGCTCTTCGGTCCGCGCGAGGGACGTGGACGTCGTAGACAGGGCGACTTCGGCACCCTCGCGCTCTGCCGTTGCCTCCTTCAGGGTCGCCGACGGCAAGGTGACGCTGTCGGCTTCCGACTTGGTCGATTCCTCACTCAGTCTTCGAGTCGATCCAGAGGTCAGAGCGCAGCTTAAGAGCCCCTCGTCGAAGCGTTGGAAGGCGATGGTACCCAGGACACCCAAGGTGGTGTTCTGGAGGAACACGACGTTCACATCTCCTCCGTCGGTCGTCACGCGGAGCGGCGCGTCCAGCACGCAGCTTTCGTAGCTCCACAGCGACAGAGCGAAGGCGGGAAGCGTGTCGACCAGCGGCTCCAAAGCATTCACGCTCGAGATGTTGATGGCCGAAGCCGCCGGAGGCGACAACGAGAACAGCACAAACACCTCTTGAGTCCCGACGTTGCGCAGCAGATGCACGGCGACATCTTCTGGCCACGTCCAGGTGGAGTTCCTCTGAATGACCGCCCGAAGCAGCGGCGGTGCCTCCGGGCTCAGCGAAGCGAACCTGGCCAGCAGCACAAACTCCTCACCAGGCACTTCTGGCACGGCGTCGATGAACTGTGGTATCGGTATCGGCACGTCAGCGGCGCTCAGGGGCTGAAGTTGCGCCTGGTACCCCGTGGTCTGCACCGGCGAGCTCAGCACGAGCGGCAGACCGGGAACACCCGTGTAAACCGGCGGAAGCGATGCCGCCGCCTGCAGCACTTCAGGACCTCCGGCGAACGCGTAGATCCAGCCCTGCAGCGGCGGCGTGCTGTAGTTGGTAGAAGTGGGGAAGAAGTTCCTCAGCTCCAAGTTGTAGCTCAGGTGCTCTCGGACGATCACCGCGAGGGCTTCGGGATCACTTGGCGCAGCCGTCGTCGGAAGTTCGGTAGGGAACATTGTTGGGTACATCGTCGGTGCCGCGCTTGGAGTCGCGCTTGGAGACGCGGTTGGAGACGCCGTCGGAGACCCCGTCGGGAAAGCTGTTGGAGATGCTGTTGGAGATGCTGTTGGAGATGCTGACGGACTGATGGTTGGCATCGTCGACGGCATAGCTGTGGGAGCCGTCGTTGGATTTGATGTTGGAATAGACGTCGGACTGGTCGTCGGCACCATCGTTGGCACTGCGGTTGGCATCATCGTCGGAGCCGTCGTGGGAGTGATCGACGGCGTCATCGATGGCGTCATGATGGGAATGGCGGTCGGGAGCGAAGCGGTCGTCGACGCACAGCCCAAGAGGCTCTCGTCGAAGTTCTGAAACGCAACCGTGCCCAGCTGCCCGAGCGCGGTATTCCGCATCGATACTACCTGCACCGCGCCGTCCACAACCAGCACCAGCGGCCGCGCGAGGACGCAGCTCTCGTAGCTCCATGGTCCCGATACGAAGGCCGGTAGCGTCTCGACTAGCGGCTGCAGGGCATTGACCTCCGTGATGTCCACCAATCCAGCAGCCTGCGGCGACAGAGAGAACAGGGCAAACAGCTCTGCTGTATCCTCGTTGCGAAGGAGGTGAACCGTGGCGTTTGGCGGCCACGTCCAAGTGGTGTTCCTCTCGATGCTGGCGCGAAGCAGCGGCGACGCCTCCGGCCTCATGGCCGCGAATCTGCCGATCAGCGAGAACTCCTTGCCAGGTACGTCGTCCACGGCGTCGATGGCCAGAGGAATGTCAACCGGCAGGTCAGCGAGACAGAGAGGCTGGATGCGTGCCTGGTACCCAGTCGTTGTCACTGGCGTCGCACGCGCAAGAGGCAAGCCGGGCACGCCCTTGTACACCGGCGGCAGTGCTGCAGCCGCCCGGAGCACCTCTTCACCACCTGTGAAGGAGTAGATCCAGCCGCCCGTGGACGGCGTGGTGAAGGTGGCAGAAGAAGGGAACAAGTTCCGCAGCTCTACGTTGTAGGAGAGATGTTCTCGCACGATGACTGGTGGCGCGGGGGCGCTCGCGTGCACCTGCAGCGCGCACAGCCATGCCACGGCAACCAGGGCTGCACAGGCTGCGACTTGCAGAGGTGGCATGGCGACCGACGTCTGGCGAGGACCCTTTGGAGGCGAGAGAGGCCTTTGGAGACACTAGTCCGGCGGCTGGAGTCCGGATTCAACGGGAACCTTGGCCAGGCGCTTTCCCCGCTGTGCTTCAGGCGTTCCCATGACGGGCGGAGACCTGCTTGGCAACCTGGCGGATCCTCCCCTCCAGTTTCTCCAGTCGCTCGCCTGGTGCACCAATCACTCCTCCCGCGGGTTCATGTCGACCAATCGTGAAACCAGTGCCGGACATCATGACGAATGTCAGAACAAATTTTCGTCATGAATGCAATCGCGGATCAATGTACCAACAAAAAGCAGACCGATAACCTGTGCAAGTCTTTCGCGGAACTGCTAAAAAGACCCAATCTCTTTTGTAGCAATCCGCTCTCTCGGCAAATTATTGGCCTTTCAAAGCATTCGTTGCTTCGTCCTCCGCCCTTAGATGCACCCAGGGGATCAAGAAGACGGAAAAAGACTCAAATCTCATGCTGCGAAGACTTCAGAGCCACGTCGGAGGATCTAATTTAGCCGTTGGTTGGAAGGGCGCCGCCATCTTAAGCTTTCTCGATTGGAGGGTACATACAAAGGGAGAGGCTGGTACGTCATAAGTTCAGGTGATCCTGCTGCTTCGGCCTTGCTTGCGCGTAGCACAACGGAAGACAGGGCGTTACGAACCATAGCACCGCACGGCGACTACCAGGTTTCCCTTTCACTTTGACTTTCGGATTTGCCGCCGATTTGGGCCGATTTGAAGTATTCGTGGGGAAAATAAGCCAAGAGGAGCTTCGCCAGATCCTCCTGCTGCTCCTTCTCCCCCTCTCATGAAGGCCATGCACGCGTCTGCCATGCAACGAATCTTGACTTCCCCATTTGCCTCGAGTGTTCTGAAGACAACAGAGAACCGATTAAAAGATTGCCCGATTTGGGTAGGATGCATCCAAGGGCACCTTCGACCAGACTCGTAGGTTGTGCTTTGTCCATGCGTTGCTGCGATGTGCTTGATGACAGCTCGTGGGCATGAGAAGGTGATTCGCAATGCAACGCGCATCTCTTAGCTCTGCAAGCGCAAGAAACTTCTCAGGAGATACGTGGTTACGTTCCAATCTGTAGCGAACGCACCGCGCGCGTAGGTCGGTTGTGAAGAAAATATCATCTTCTTGTTCTTTCTCCCTCTTGTCTTCTTCATCGTTATCGCGAGAGTGCCCTGGACGTTCTATCGTAGCTTCTGCTTTTGGCTGTCTAAGCCCCATGCCTTTCGTCCCTTTGGTTGATACGCCCCCATTCCTAAGATTCCCGCAACATCCAAACATCCAGACAACCAAACAGCCGAACAACCAAACATCCAAGCAGCCAAAATCCAAATGCCCTCCCCACCATCTTCATTGTAATTGCCTACTACTTCATCATCATCATCATCATCATCATCATCATCATCGTCATCATCATCATCATCGTCATCATCATCATCATGTTGACGATGGTTGCCATACTTCTCACCAACCTATTTCTCGTCGTCGTATTCATCTTCATGACCCTAAGCTCGAGTCATCCTCTTCCCCGTCGAACGCAGGTTCACGAGTCTCACCATCGCACTCTTCATTCGCCGGTCAGTCGCACGAGGATGCCGCGAATCTTGTCTTCTACGTGACGTTGAATGGCGCGGAAGCGCTGCAGCCGACGGCACAGGCGGCCCACAAAGCTGCGGCCGTCCGCTGTGTCGCAGATGGCTGGCAACGGCGGGTGTGGCGGCAGCGGGAGAATCTTCGAGCAGCTCAGCAGCGACTCGTCGAAGGCCTGGAAAGCGATGGTACCCAACGGGCCCACGGCCGTGCTCCTCAGCGCGATCACCTGGACGGGGCCGTCGGCCACCAGGTCCAGCGGCTGGGTCAACACGCAGCTGTCGTAGCTCCAGGCGTTGGAAGTGAAGGCTGGCAGCGGCGCTACCAGCGGCCGCAGCGCGTCGAGGCTGGTGATGTCCACTGCGGACGACGCCTCTGGCGACAGCGAGAACAGCGCGAAGACCTCTTGCGTGGCTGCACTGCGCAGCGTGTGAATCACCGTATCGACAGGGAACTTCCACGTCGTGTTTCTCTCGATGACCGAGCGAAGCAGCGGTGGCGCCTCGGGCGCCATGGACACGAACCTGGCGATCAGCTCGAAGGTGGCACCGGGCAGGCTGGGGTCCGGCGTCACGCTCCCAGGAATCGGCACATCGACGTCGGACGCGCTGAGGGGCTGAATGCGCGCTTCGTAGCCAGTGGTCTCCACCGGTGTACTGAGTGCCAGGGGGAAGCCCGGGATGCCGGTGTGGAGTTGCGGCAGCGCCGAAGCCGCTGCCAGGACCTCGGGGCCTCCAGAGAACGCGTAGATCCAGCCACCCTGCGGCGGCGTCACGTAGTTGGGCGACGACGGGAAGAAGTTGCGCAGTTCCAGGTTGAAGCTGCGGTGGTTCAGGTGAGTCTCCGGAGGCGGCGGCGTCTGGCAACGGAGGAGCGATTCGTCGTACTCCTGGAACGCAATGGTACCCAGCTGACCCACGGTGGTGTTTGTCACCGCCATGACTTGGACCGGCCCGTCCACCGTCAACGACAGCGGCGCCGCCAGGACGCAGCTGCTGTAGCTCCAGCCACCGGAGATGAAGGCGGGCAGAGAGCCGATGAGCGGCTCCAGAGCGTCCTCGTCTTCCAGGTCCACCATGGAAGTCACGAGAGGCGACACCGAGAACAGCACGAAGTCCTCGCCCGTTTGCGCGAAATGCAGCGTGTGGACCCGGGTGTCGCTGGGCCAGCTCCAAGTGGTGTTCCTCTCGATGACGGAGCGCAGCAGCGGCGGCGCCTCCGGCTCGATGGACACGTAGCGCGCGATGAGCTTGAAGTCGTCCCCAGGCACTGCGGGGACCGCGTCGAACGACATGGGGATGGGAACGGGCACTGCCTCAGGACACATGGGTTGAATGCGCGCGTCGAAGCCGGTGGTCTGCACGGGAGCGCCACGCGCCAGCGGCAGCCCCGCATCCGTGTACACCTGCGGCAGAGCCTGCGCAGCTGCCAGCACCTCGTGGCCGCCAACGAAGGAATAGATCCATCCGGACGTCGGCGGAGACGTGTAGTTCGTCGAGGTCGGGAAGAACTGCCGCAGCTCGAGGTTGTACTGGAGGCCTGACAGCACGAGCTCCGCCGTCGCATTCGCGCAAGCGGATCTGCCACGGACCTGTGGCGGCAGCAGCAGCAGCAGTAAGGACGCCAGCGGGAGGCCGACGTCGACAGCTCGCATTTTGAGTTTTGGGGGGGGGGAAGAAGTCGGCGGTGGACAAGAAGTCTGGGTTGCAGTCCAGGGCGGTGGAGGAGTTGAAGAAACTGTCCCCCAGCCTCGCAGGCGTGCTTCTGCGCGTGAAGGACAGCGGGAATAGAGCGGAGCGGGGAGCCCGGGGCCTTCGCTCCCGCCACGGAACTCATTGGGGCATTCATGCGGTCATGCCCGGTAGCACTGCGTCCCACAGAGCGGAGTTTCCGCAACAGCGCCCATTGGCCAGAACACGGAAACGGATGACGGCGGGATATGATTGATGCGTGCGCTGGCACGGCAGAAAGTCGACACAAGGGAATAGAGTATAGAGTACAAGGGAATACTCTATTCCATTGAGTCGACACGTTCGCGAGAGCCGCCTTCGCAACTATCGCTATCAGGAAGCTCATCAGCGGCAGCGCCGACCGCATTTCCCACACCCGTGTATGCGACCGCGAACACGCCAGAAAGGGCAGAAACCAATGGCAATACCCCCTGCTCCGGCGCGTTACAGTAACTCAACGAGCTTTCCTTCCGTCATACAGAAGACGGGAATTTCCGGCTCTGGCCCGCTGGCGACGAATCGCGTGACTTCTACCCCACCACGTCAACTCCCAAGTCGCCCAGCAGACACGTGACCAGCAGATCCCGGGACACCTTGACAGCCTGCGCTCCCTATCGATCAGCTCGCGTGGTGGGGAGCCTAGACCAACCGTGCAGGGCGACGTTGACCGATCACTGGCGCCGCAGGGTCCCGCAGCTCCGCAATTGGCCCGGCCTTGAAGTCTGAAGTGGCCGCGGAGAGAAAAGTGCGGAATGCGTCCCAGACTCGGCCCCTCGCAGGAGCGAACGGAAGTGCGTCAGGACCTCTTCCTGGCGGGCCTTTCTAGAACCACCGAGAATCGCGCCGATCTCTCCTCGGGGTTCCTGACTCTTTCAGAACGTCGCACAGGAAAGAAGAGGGCAGAGCAGAGGAAAAGGTCGGGAGCGCCTCCGTCCTGTGGTCTTTGGCTTTTTCTTTTCGTCGATTCGTCTGTTCTCACGTTGGACGTTGGACCGCTGGACAAGTACTCTTTCTCCGAGTATGGTTGTGGCCAACCAAGAAGAACGGTTCACCAACAGTCCCTCATCAGTTACTTGCTCTGGCCGTTGCCTTTTTTCCCGCCACCCTTGCTACAGCGCCCTCTCTGCCGTCGTCAACGAAATATCGATCCTACTGTAGGGGACGGCAAATCGAGAACTAAGGATTTTTTGTTTTTGAGTTTAACGGAAGAATTTTGTCGCTTTTTGTTGCGCACAAGCAGACAAGAGCGACTATTGATGTGCCCAGCGACGCCGTAGGTCTTGAACTTCACGAGTCTTTCGCTGTGCGATCTCTTCCGCTTCGAGAGCCTTGATCTGTGCGACACCTTCCGCTTGCATCGCCCTCTTCCTCAAGCCTTCGATGCGTCGGGCGTCTCGCTTCAAAGTAGTAGCTAGCTAGCTACAATGATTTTCCAGATCGGCCGCTCCATGCCCTCCCGCCGGTTTCGCAGCGTCTGGTGTGGGACCGCTGACAGCATTGCCAGGTCCCGAGCACCCTGTGAACGCGTTCGCGGACGGGAGGATCCCTCTGACATACTCCTGTCAGACTCTTCGTGGGTCAAGCGCCTGAAAATGGCACGCGCACGCAAGGGCTTCTTTGACGCGGCTGAATGATTAGAATAAGATCGGATCGGTTGTCTCGACCCATATCGCTTTGGGGATATGTTGTACAGTTTCGATCGCAAAGAGAGCTTTCCCGCCAAAACGGAGAGTTCGTCGCAACACGACTTGGCGCCATGCGCGGCGTTTGAGGCATGAATCTCCAGAGTTATTTCCCCAGTCGCAGTCTCGTGCCACTGGCGCCCTTTGTGGTGGATTTCTTCAAGCTCAGGCCATCGGCACTGCCCAGAGGAGACGGGAACGACGAGGTGCCGGAGCTGCACTTCTTCTTGACGCACTTCCACGCGGACCACTACGGCGGCCTCGATGCGAACTGGCCGTCCGACTGGAAGATCTATGCGTCGGCCTTGACCATCGAGTTGTGCATCTTGAAGTAAGTGGATCTGCAGATAAGGCGCGGAGAGTCTGGCTTTGCCTTGTGCGGCACATGTTGTGCTTGTCGTTGTCTTCCTGTGCTGTCTCACTTGGTGTTTTGTAGTTCTGGTGGTCTGTAGTTTGGCGTGCCTCTGTTGGAAGCCTTCGTGCTCTTCACACTGCTTTCTTTGGAGCTGCTCAAGAGAAACGGTGCTAACGAAGCGATGACTTTCAGCTTCGATCTCCCGCGCTCGGTTTTCGTGGAGCTGCGGAAGGACAGCTCCACGGAGGTTGTGGTCCAAAGCGCGGATCCGCAGACGGCGCGATGGAAAGTGCACGTCATTGATGCGAACCACTGCCCGGGCGCCGTCATCGTCTTCTTCGAGAATGTGCACACCAAGAGGAAATACATACACACAGGCGACATGCGATACACGCCGCGGATGAAGGAGGAAGCGATTCTGCAAGCGTATCGGGGAGGGACGACCGACGTGCTGTACCTGGACACCACCTATGCGAACCCCAAGTACCGCTTCGCGCCGCAGGATGTCAGCGTGAGCTACGTCGCAGAAGAGATTGCCAAGAGCCACGAGGAGAACCAGCGGCTGGCTGGCGGCAGGATGCTCATCCTCGTGGCCACCTACGTGATCGGCAAGGAGAAGATCCTCATGTCTATTGCGGACACGCTAAGGTGCAAGATCTTTGCGCAGACGGAGAGGAAGCGCAGGATCCTGGCGCTCGTCCTCGGCGAGCGCATCCACGACGACAGGAAGGTCAAGGACCTGATCACGGACGATCCGGATGAGACGCCGCTCCACGTGCTCAGATGGGGAGCCATGGGCGAGAACTGGCCCTTCTTCCGGCCAGACTGGCAATTCATCTCCGACTATCTGCTGAAGCATCGAGGCGACACTGCGGTGGGCTTCATCCCAACCGGGTGGATGGGAACGGGCAGCGAGAAAACCACCAAGTTCCGCACGATGGACAACGCGACCAAAACGGTCCGACTTCACCTCGTTCCCTACAGCGAGCACTCGACCTACCTGGAGCTCTGCGACTTTGTGAAGTTCGTAAAGCCCAAGCGCATCGAGCCCACCGTAGTAGGCGGTGGGGGCTCCACAAGATCGCTCACGGTGGAGCAGAAGCGTGAAAGGGAGGCGGAGCGCGAAAGGCATCGGCTCAAGATGATTGAGCTCTTCCACTCCTTCGTCGACAACCAAGACGCCAAGAAGAACTTCATCATGGCAATAACCAAGACTCCGGACGCAGAGAAAGCCGCGGATGCGGTGGAAGTGGTAGACATGCCGGGAAGCCCTGATGCCGCCAAGGCCGACACCGGCTCGGAGGAAAACCCCCTGGTGAAGCAGATGCTCGAGGTGGTCGGCCACCAGGCGCTGTCCGCTGCAGAAGCCAAGCGGATCATCGAGGAGGCCAATAATGATCTGAGCCAGGCCTTAGGTAGATTCTTTGACGGGCAGACGCAAGCACTTCGCAGCGCCGCACCCGAGAAGCCGATCCCCGCCACGCCGACGCCCAAGCCGAGAGCACGGACGTCCCCGGGCAAGAAGAGACGCCGCGGACAGCAGCAGACACTTCTGGCGTGGGCCAGGCCCAAAAGCTCTGAGGATGAGCAAACGCCATCAAAGAGAAGGAAGGCAGCCGCGTCGACGATCTGCGGAGCTTCGTGGCAGGAGACCCGGCAGGGCGAGATGCCAGAGGCAGCCAACACCGCCGCTGGAACAGAAGAGACCATCAGGCAAGAGATCGTAGTGGAAGATACCGAAGTGGAAGAGGCCAAAGTGGAAGATATCGAAGTGAAAGAGACCAAAGTGGAAGAGACCAAAGTGGATGAAGGTATGGCCGACGAGGCTTCGGCAGGCGTGACCACGGCAGCTGAGAAGATGACAGAGGAAGCCACCTCTCTCGAACCGGCACTTGCAAGGCAGCGCACCTCGAGATCGGACGCTCCCTGCCCAGTCTTTTTCGGCAGTATGAAGCCTGCTGCCGCTTCCGAATCCGATCAGGGCCACGCGAGCAAGAAGCGGCGGAAGGGAGAGACGGAGGCTACCGCGGCCGCGGCCGAGAAGGCGACGCTGACGAAGCCTGCCGCGGAGTATGATCCGGTGGAAGACTATCCGTTCGCTGAGGAGTCCGTGAAGGCGAAGCTTCGGGACGACCGCGCCCCAGAGGACGCTGCGAGGATCCGCAAACCGGCACCGTATCTGTTCCTGTCGATGCTCTGCGAAGGCCTCGAAGCGGAGTCGGGCTACATCAAGAAGGCGGAGCTGCTCATCAACTACTTCCGAACCCTGTACCTGCACCATCCCGGGGACCTTCTGCCGAGCGTGTATCTTCTCACGAACCATATCGCGCCCGCGAACGAGGGCGTGGAGCTCAACATCGGAGGAGGCGTCGTGTCGGCCGCCATAAGCGAGGTCACGGGCACCCCGAGAAGTCGACTGCGGGAGATGTACCGCGATCTCGGGGATCTGGGCGACGTCGCTCAGGCTTGCCGGCAGACGCAGACGCTACTGCTGCGCCCGAAAGCCCTCACCATCCGCCATGTCTTTACGTCCCTCCGAGGTCTGTCGACGGTGTCCGGCTCCGGGTCGGCGATCCGCCGGAAGGCGGTGCTGATCGGGCTTCTGCGGGCGTGCCGGCAGTCGGAAACGCGGACGCTGACGCGCACGTTCATCCAGCACCTGAGGACGGGCGCCGTTCTGAAGACTGTCTTGGCCAACCTCAGCAAGGCCGTGTGCTTGACGCAAGTCTTCGGACACCGCCGAATCGGAGTGCGCGACTACACCAAGAGCAAGCGTCTCCTGCAGGCAGCAGCCGACGCATTCGCTGAAGCCTATAGCATGTGCCCAAACCTGGAGGTCTGCATCCCGAAGCTTCTGGAGCAGCGCGAATGGGTCGTGGGACCGGAGAAGGACGCGGTGATGGATCTGAAGCTGGGCCTGAGCCTGCAAGTGGGGATGCCGCTGAAGCCAATGCTCGCCAAGATGCAAAGCACGTACGAGGCGCTTTTCAAGAGCTTTGGGACGAGGCCCTTCCTGTGCGAGTACAAGTATGACGGCATGCGGGCCCAGGTGCACATTGGGCGCGCCGAAGGAGCCAGCGTGGAAATGCGGACGGTGCGCATATTCTCCCGCAACTCGGAGGACAACACGGAGCGCTTCCCGGAGGTTGTGGAGTGCATGAGGAGCGCGGTCCCAGCGGATACGGAGGCAATCTTCGACGCGGAGGTGGTCGCGGTGGATCGAAAGACGACGCCCCCGGCGCTCCTTCCTTTCCAGAGCCTCGCTAGGAGGCCGCGCGGAAGGAATGCGGGGCGTGCGCCGGTGGCAGAGAAGCCGACGGCAGTGTGCCTCTTCCTCTTCGACATCCTCTTGCTCAACGGGGAGAATCTGCTGAAACGGTCCCTGCGGGACCGTCGCAAGATTCTGCGGAAGCCCTCCGTCCTTGTCACGAAGGCCGGAGTGGTCGAATACGCGGAAGCCATGGAGTACGCGGCGAAGTCCACGGAGGCGGAGCTCCAACCGGAAGGCAAGAAGCAAGAGGAGAAGGAAATCGGAAAGGAAGATGCCGTGCAATCGGAGACTGCGAAGAAGCACGCGAGCAGAATCGAAGAAGCGAAAGCAGAGGCTGCGGAAGCAGAGACTGCAAAAACCGACGACCAAGTTCTGGTCGAGGCCATGTTCCGCTCGATCGAGCGCGGCTGCGAAGGGCTGATGTGCAAGCTGCTCGACGGGCCAGCGTCGGCGTACGAGCCGAGCCGGCGCTCGGACTCGTGGCTGAAGCTCAAGAAGGACTACATCGAGGGCATCGCGGATTCCCTGGACCTTGTGCCCATCGGTGCCTGGTACGGCAATGGCCGCAAAGCGGGGTGGTATTCTCCGTTCCTGCTCGCCGTCTACGACCCGGCGACCGACACCTTTCAGTCCGTGTGCCGCGTCCTTTCTGGCTTCACCGACGAG
This sequence comes from Pinguiococcus pyrenoidosus, assembly GCA_019677205.1. Classification (NCBI taxonomy): domain Eukaryota; class Pinguiophyceae; order Pinguiochrysidales; family Pinguiochrysidaceae; genus Pinguiococcus; species Pinguiococcus pyrenoidosus. The sequence goes on from JAAMXY010004159.1 coordinate 120,438, forward strand.
TTCTACACGAAGAAGACGTTCTTCTACTGCGGAAAGGTGCTGGAGGGGAAGCGCAAGGCGGCAGCTGGCAAAGCCGAAGCCGAGGGTGAGGATGAGGATGCGGAGGCCACCGGCAGCCAAGAAGTAGCGGAGTCGCGACTGCTGCCCCGGAAACCGCCAAACTATGTCACGAACGAGATGTGTCCGGTGTGGTTCGACGCCTGCGAGGTCTGGACGATTCGCGGCGCGGAGTTTTCGTTGAGTCTCACGCACATGTGTGCCCAGGGGCGCATCCCCAGCGCCCGAACGCGCGGCTTGGCGTTGCGCTTTCCGCGCTTCCTGAACGAGCGACCGGACAAAAGGACTGAGGAGGCGACGACCCCGGACCAGATCGTAGAGTTGTACAGCAAGCAGAATGGGGCGGAGGACGTCCACAAGGGCGTTGGCGCCGCCGATGACGATGACGACGAGGACATTTTGTAGCCACTTGGGTGGCTTCCCGTCCGTTCGTATTTTGACCGATGCCGAGAGCACTCCATGAACAGAAAGCCGAGGCTCTTTGCGTTTTTGCTTTTGAGGTTGGTGTAGATCTTGTGCCCACACAGGACACCTAGAGACGCCGACCGCGGCGACCAGACTTCCTCCTAGTCGAGTCTGTGGGCGTGGGCGTCACATCTTCGATGCGGCCAATCTTCATGCCCGCACGCGCCAACGCACGCAGCGCCGCCTGCGCGCCAGGTCCCGGACTCTTCGTGCGGTTGCCCCCCGTCGCCCGCATCTTGATGTGCAATGCAGTCACGCCCAGCTCCTTGCACTTGATGGCGCAGTCCTGCGCGGCAAGCATCGCCGCGTACGGCGACGCCTCGTCGCGGTCCGCCTTCACCTTCATTCCGCCCGTCACGCGCACCAGGGTCTCCCGGCCACTGAGATCCGTCACATGCACAAAGGTGTCGTTGAAACTGCGTATTGAAAGAGCGCTGATGAGAACATCTGCCATAGGAGCTCTCCCCTTCGCGAGGATGGGGATCATTCGCGTGGACAGACCTGGCGAAGATGTGGGCCACTCCGAACACTTCCTCTCCCTCGGGCACCTTGGGGCCCAGCGTGGTCACCTCCTCCACCTGCTTCTCTGTGTCGCGCTTGGACATCTTTGCCTGGGTCTACCGAGGGAAGGAATGGCGGGAGATGAACGAGAGGGCCTCCGGCGCGAGAATTGGCCTTTCCGGTCTCAGTAGGATGTTTTAATGCTTTTCAAAATACTCCTTTGTAATTTTCAATGCATATCATACACTAGACCTTGGTGGAAATTGTCCTGCCGGATCCTACTTAGCACCTCGAGTCCTCCTCTGAATGATCCGCCCGTTTCATTGACTTTTCCGCAAACGGCGAAGGTTTGTATTCCTGTGACCCGCATCTGAAATTCCACTCAACCAGTTTGTCTGTCCGACGGCCCTCATTTCTCGCAGATATCTGCGCGCACAGCGCCGCCGCAGCGCCGCACACCGCGTGGAGCAGTGGTCACGAGCTCTCGAAGGCGTGGCGATTCGGAGGAAGGGCCTTATATGGCTGTGGTACAGGCCACCCGCGTCGTGAAGAAGCCGTCCGAATTCGTGCGTTTTCGCGCCAACTTGGCTGTAGCACGCGTGCGGTATGTCGCAGTCGCGAGAGAGGGCTGACCGAAGGCGTCGGATGCAGCTGTCGGTACGTGGGCTGTAGTACAGCGTGTCCGAGTGCCCCAAGCGGAGCGCCAGTGAACTCAGTGCGGCGTCCACCTCGTGTTCGCGCATACTACAGGACCCCTTCCCCGTCGCCAGTGGACCGGAAGCGCCCAACGCCAACGCCGGAGGCTTTGGCGCCCTCATGGCAGCCAACGCCGCGCCTGCCAGCGCCCAGGGACAGCTGAATGGCCACGAGGTGGACTACGTGGGGCAGATCCTGGCCAGCATGGAGATCCGCGACCCGCTTCAGCTGCCGTCGGAGCCCAGTCGCGGTCCCCCGCCGGGTCTGCAGCACTTCGGAGCGGCTCCTGCGCCTTTCCGCGCCGAGGAGGCGCCGAGGACGCACAAGGCGCTCTTCGGAGACATGCTCCTGGACAACACGCCCAGCTTGGAACCCCGCATGGAGACGCCGCAGGACCCCTCCGCGGCCTTGCTCAGCATGCTACGGGGCAACCAGCAGGACCGAGGGCTCGCCAGGCCTCCCGGGCCGCCACCGGAAGCGGCGCTGACGCGCCAGCTGCAGCCCAGGTTTCAGCAGCAGCTGCTGCGGCCGGCGGAGCAGTCGCCGATGCAGTTCCGGCCGCGTGCCGTCGTTGGCGAGGCCGCCATGTCGCCGCCCGCGACGCCCAACTTGAGTCCCAACCGCAGTCCGGCGCGCAGTCCGGGGCGCAGCCCCGGCAGGAGTCCGAACCGCAGCCCGCGGCGAGGAGGAAGGGCCAGTCCCAACGGCAGCCCCGTGCCGTCTGGCCACTCCAGTCCGCTGCCGCCGCAGAGCAGCGGCAAACCTGACAAGCGCCTGCCGCGCCGCGACACGCGGCGGCAGCTGGGGCGGTGCGTGCTCACGAGCGCCCGCAAGCAGGTGCAGGACCTGGTGCCTTTCAAGCAGTTCGAGGCGCACATCTCCCTCCCGCTGCGCCTCGTCACCACGCGCCTTTCCTCGCTGGGCGTCGGGCTCTACCGCCTGGGGATCAGCAACAACTCCAGCGCCATCGTGACGAAGCGCCTGCGCAGGGCGTCGCCCGAGATCGACCAGCTGCTCAACCAGCAGGGCCTCCCCAATCCGAAGCCGGAGGATGTGCGCATGTCGCTGGACGATCTCGTGGACTCGATCATCAAAGGCAACGCCGAGAGGGGGCAGAGCAACCCGATCATTCGGCTCAGCGTCGGCTTCCACGCGCCAAAGTCTCCGGGGCGCTTCGTCGTCCGGGTCGTGGATGAAGAGAAACCTAGAATAACTTTGGCCACGTCGGCGCCCTTCACGGTGGTGGTGCCGCCGAATCAGATGCAGTACTGCCTGCGGCAGGTGCAGCGCCAGACGCGCCAGTGCAGCGCGCAGGCGCTGGTCTCGCAGCTAGCAGCCGTCGTGGAGGCGTGTGTGGCGGCCGAACTGGATGGGCAGGGCAGCGGCCTAGACCGCCGCAGCGGCGACGTCCTGTGGTCGCTCCTGCTGGAAGGGCGGGAGCATGTGCTCATGGGCGTGAACGACCTCAACCTGTGCGAAGAAGCGGCGCAGCAGCTGAGCCACGCGATCGAGACGGAAGGGACGCGTGACGAGGAGATTGCGCAGCTGGCCGAGAGGCGGAACGAGCTCGGGAAGGCCGACCGTAGCGCACGCCAGCTGCACCGCGCGTACGGCGAGATGCTCAAGACGCTTAGCCAGAGCCCCAACCAGGGCCAGCTGCCGACCTTGGCCCAGCTGCTCGGCGACCGGCTCATCCAGATTCTCAAGTGCCTGACGCTGTACTGTCCCATCCACGAGCGCTTCTTCGAGACGGTCGAGAAGCGGCGGCAGCACTTCGAGAAGCTCGGCTTCGAGCCGAGGCCGGGCCTGCAAGGGATCCATCACGGCGTCGTGGTCCGCGTGCAGCAGGAGATCGAAGAGCTTCTTCCGTCGCTGTTGCCGTCGGAGGACTTTGCGGAGAAGCGCGAGGCGCTGCGCGCTCGTTTAGAGAATCTTCTTGTCGAGTCTGGCGGCGTCCCGCCGGGCTCGCGTCTCATCATCTTTGGCAGCAGCGCGAACAACTTTGGCCGCGACACCAGCGACATGGACATGTGCGTGTTTACACCGGGCCCGATTGACGATCGCAGCGAACTTGTGCGAAGCATCTCGAGGGCATTAGAAGCGTCGGAGGACGTGATTGAACTTAATCTGCGGGACACCGCTCGGATCCCCATCGTCATGTTTAAAGATAGCGTCACGGGCATAGACTGCGACATCAGCTGCGGAAACGCGCTTGCCGTGCGCAACACGGCCTTGCTGCGCACCTACAGCCACTGCGACCCTAGAGTCCGCGCCCTGGCGTACATCCTGAAACTGTGGACGACGCGGCGACACATCAACGACCCCAGCAAGGCGACGTTGAGCAGCTACGGCTACCTCATGACCATCATCGTCTTCCTGCAGACGCGGAAGCCCCCCATCTTATCGAACCTTCAGCAGCTTCCCCCCGACTGGCCCAATAGCAAAAGCGGCGCGAAACCCCAGCTTCTCGTGCTGCACGACACGAAGGACCTCGAGTGCGACACGTACTTCCACACGCCTCCCAACGACGACTTCTCCCAGTTGCGCCGCTTCGGCGCGGCCAACCAGGCGTCCGTCGCCGCGCTGCTGCTCAGCTACTTTCATTTTTATGCCTACGAGGTGGACTACGAGAAGACCTGCGTGAGCATCCGCGCGGGAGGCCTGCTGCGTAAGGACCTGAAGGCGGAAGAGTCGGGTTGGCACCAGCATGCGGTCTTGAGCATCGAGGATCCGTTCGAGACCTTCTACGACGTCGCGCACGTAGTCAAGCATAGTCGGCACCTCCACATCCGCGCCGAGATGGCGAGGGCGGTCAGCATTGCGCAGCGAGCCAGGGGTGAGGAGCCCTCAGGCGTGCTGGCGGAGATCCTGGCGGAGGCGCCGCTTCCTCCGTGGTATCGGGAGGAGAAAATGGCGCACAACGCCTAGGTGGATGGCTCGGCATGCAGGAATCGCATCTTTCACGAGTCACGTCTTTCAGGAATCACATCCCTCGAGGTGAGGTGAAGTGACGTGAAGTGAGGTGACGTGAACTGAGGAGAAGTGAGGTGAAGTGAGGTGAATTGAGGTGAAGTGAAGTGAAGTGAAGTGAAGTTGGACGCAGGACATTTTTTGTTTTGAAGTCAAACTCGAGGGCAGAGAAGAACGCGAGGTGCTCTGCGAACCGCTTGAGCGCCGCGAGGCTCCTTGCGCCTCTGCCTACTATATTAGTCGAGCTCGAAGAGCCGCGATCGGGAGAGAGACGCAGGCTCTTCGAGCTTCCTTTGCAAGGCCCGCTGTGGTGTTTCTTGATGCCTTCGTGTGCGCGTTGCGCGGCGGCGACGCTCCCGGTGCGTTCCCTCTTCAAGAGGCGGGAACTCAAGGGAAGCACGAAGGCGCCCACTGTTTCTGTTTCGCTCTATTTGACGTGTGGATGTCTAACGCTCCCAAAAAGGATTTCTTGCATGCTCTCTCTCGTCTGGCTCCTAGCTTGCTACGAAGGACGGGCTGGCCACACCGCGGAGCTATTCTTGCGAGATGAAAGAGCGAATGTCCCACGTTACGCCGCGCTTTTGCGCATCACGTCAGAGACACAAACTCGCCGTGGAAACCTCTAGACATGGGTGGCACTCTTTCTACTGACGACGCCGCCTTCTAGAGAAGCGGCGTTGAAAGAAGAGGTGCTACGGGATGGACATATGTCATCGTCGCCCTCGCGTTTTTCTTGCAGAAGTGTCTTGGCGTCTGCAGGATCGATCCTGAGGAATTTGAATTTTGGTCGACGGTTTCTCTCAGCGCCGCAGCTTGCAAAAGTGGGTCATCTGCTGAGACGGTGCCGCTTTTTCGAGCGTTCCCCGACTCTGGTGGCCTGTGGCTGCCTTGCCCAGTTGCGCGCTGCAAGGAGGGGCCGTGGCAAGCAAGTGCGGCGCTGTTGCACGGCCTTGCAGCTGCCTTCTGCCAGTGCTCCGCCTGATCCAGGGCCTTGGAGGGCGACAATGCAGACTTCTGGCACCGCTGCCCCGCCAGCGAATGCAGTGCAGCACAAGTGCGGCGCGAGCTGGTCGGAATCGGGCCCTCCTCACCTGTGTGACGCCTGCGATGATCTGAACGAACGTGAGACGCTAGAGTCTCAGGCCCTTCGGGACCCCAAATCGCAGCCCGATCACTGACCCAAACGCCTCCTCCTACTCTTCCGCAGAGCCGAAATCCTCCGAGAAGCTGGGGAACAATGATGGAGGAGGCGCCTCAGCTCCGCAGTCCTGGTAAGAACAGCTCCGGCGAAGAAGGTGCACAGGCAGTGCAGCGGCGTCTGACGACAGCGATGCAGGCACGGCGGGGTCGACGTGCCTTTGGACGGCCTCCTGAGGGACGGAGTGGGGGAAGAGAGCGAGGCGATCGAAGTGCTCGTGCGCGTGCGGCCGCTGCTGCCATACGAAGAAGGTGGCGACAGGAACGCCAGCAGCGTAGTCCAGCTGGAGGATGAGCACACTGTGGCGATTCTCGGCGACGACCCGAACAAGCATGTCCGCTGCCGCTTCGACGGCGTGCTGGGTCCCTCGGCGACGCAGGAAGAGATCTACACCCGCGTGCACAGCTGCACGCTCAGCGTCCTCGACGGCTACAACAGCACCATCTTCGCGTACGGCCAGACGGGGTCGGGGAAGACGCACACGATGTTCGGGCCGCCCGGCTATCACCGGGAGCTGTCGTCCTGGAAAGATGCGGCCAAGGAGCACGCCGGCATCATCCCGCGCGCCATCCACGACGTGTTCGAAGGCGCCTCCAGAGCAGATGTGAGTGACTTCCAGGTCTTCGTGTCCTTCGTGCAGATCTACAACGAGTCGCTGTACGACATGCTTCGCGACGCCAGCCGCAGCGTGCCTCTGCAGATCCGAGAGGACCCGACGCAGAGGGACAAGAGCTCGCAAGCGGTGTACGTCGAGGGCCTGAGCGAGTTCGCGGTGCGGAACGCGGCCGAATGCCTGTACCTGATCCGAATCGGCGAGGAGAACCGTGCGCAGAGGGAGACGAACATGAACGCCTTCAGTAGCCGCTCGCATTCGGTGTTCCAGCTGGTGGTGGAACAGAGATTGGCGTCCTCCGAAGGTGAGCGCTTCCTGCGCTCCAAGTTCAACCTGGTCGATCTGGCGGGATCGGAGAAGTGGGACACGCGGTTGTACATGCACGACGACCATCAGAGGGAGCTCACGAACATTAATCTGTCGCTGCACACGCTGGGTCGATGCATTGCGGCCCTAGCGAAGATCAGCAAGGAGGGCAGCGAGAATGCCGCACACGTCCCGTACCGAGACTCGAAGCTCACGCGACTGCTGGCCGACTCGCTGGGGGGAAACTGCAAGACGCGGATCTTGGCGACGTTGTCACCGGCGTCGGACTGCCTCGAAGAGAGCATCGGGACGCTCCGCTTCGCTGATCGGGCCAAGCAGGTCATGGTGCGCGTGCGCCAGAACGAGACCAGGCCCGTCGATCACGTGATGGTGAACAACTTGCGAAAGGAGAACGAGACGCTGCGGAGCTTGGTGGCGAGCCTGAGGGCTACGCTGGAGAAGCACGGCATCCCTTTCGACGGGTCTGCGGGCGCCACCAGGGAGCGCAGTCGGCGTCGATCGGGACTGGGGTCGGATCCCAAGATTGACGCGCCGATCGACCCCAACGCAGGTCCAAGCGCTCTGGAGAGATTGGTTCGAGAGGCTCGTGCCAAGTGCACGCTGCTGCAGACGGAGAACGCTCGCCTTGTTGACGAGCTGACGCAGCTGAAAAGGGACCATCGGGAACTTCTCGCCGCCACAGTACCCCAAAGAGCAGCCAGGGAGTCCAGCACGGAGGCAAAGCTTGAGGTACCATCCGTTCCCGAGCAAGACAGCTCGGAAGCGGAGGCAACGTTGGAGCGCGTCCAGGGCATGCTGCAGTCGTTCTTCGACTTTGAGATCGAGGAGGACCAGCTCCAGTCGGAAATGGAGCGCATCTTCTCCAACTACCAGCGTAAGGTTGAAGCTCGAAAAGAGCGGAGGCAACTGACGCAGGCGCAACCTCCTCCGCAGCTCCCAAAGCTGAAACCATCCAGACCTGCGCAGCCGACGCACATGAGAAGGCACAGCCTTCCTTCGCGAAGTCTCCCGCCCCAGCAAAGCCTGGCAGAAGGATCCAGCAGCAAAAATACCAATAACAATAACAATAGCAATAACACAACCAAGAACACCACCAGCAGCAGCAGCAGCAACAACAACAGCAGCAACAACGACAACAACAACAACAACAACAACATCAACGACGACGACAACAAAAACAACGACGTCGAAAACCCCAACAACAAGCATCAAACGCACGCAATCTCGACGGCATCGGAGGGCCCGCCCGGTGCTGGGGCACCGAGTCTCAATTGGCGGAGGAGAACGGGTAGTCTAGACAGTCAACTGCTGGGCTCTGCGGAGGGAAGTCCACCGTCTTCAACGGAACGGTTGCGCCGCAGTTTGCCGAGCTCAAACTCGTTGGGGCTGTCGTTTCGCTTGCGAGGCGCGGGGAAGAGTGCCTTGTCCGACGACGGCTCTTCCAACTCGGAGTGGTTCGACCCGAAAGAGATACAGAAGAGTGAGGAAGCAAGAGTCCGCAAGGAGCTGTCCGCCGCGCGGCAGCGCATGAAGACCAACCTGAAGCTTCAAGAGTGGCTGAAGCAGAAGGAGGCGAAGCAGCTGGCGACGATCGAGGCAGGAGAAGCGCACGCGCAGCGCCAGGAGCAGGAGCGCAAAGAGCGCGATGAGCGCTTCCGCATCCGCGCTGCGAAGCAAAAGGCGAAGCTCATGCGCTACTACGCCAAGCAGCAAGCTCTCCTGCTGGCCGAGAAGGAAGCAGAGCTCAACCTCGGCGCAACGGCGCAAGAGAGTCTCTCCGAAGCTTGAGAACGCCGTTCTGCATACGTCGTGCTCTTCTCCCCCCCCTGAAGGCACCTTCTACGCCTCCTTCGCGCCGAAATGCGCAGTCACTCGCGAAGAGTATACGTGCACTGCTCGTAAGACTGGCAGCATTCGTCCTGACAGGCCTGTAGGCACTCCCCTCGGCCTCTCGCAGCGCCGGCGCCGGCGCTCTCGCACTCACTCTTGCACTGGCTTAGACACCTGTGGCAGAAGTCAGGCTTCTCAGTGGCAAAATCCGGGATGTTCAGCCGAAAGATCGGCGATTTGGTACCTAAGAAAGCCAGTTTCCTTCCGAGTGCCCCTCTTGTCGCTGGGATCCTTGTTCTTCTCCGGGTTTTTGCCGCTGATCCACAATCTATCATCTGCAAGAAGTGCTCTGGGCACACTCTCCGCCAAAAGCGCTCCCTGGACGCCCACAAGAGCGCGCTTAAGCACTTGCTGACGACTGAGCACAGCGGAGCTCGGCTGAAGCGCGCACAGGAGCGCAAGTACGGACATCGACGCCACTCCCCTCCAAATTCTCATCGTCGTTTTCATTGAACGCGCGGAAACGCGGCGGAAAAGCGGCTTTCGAAGCGGAGAAAATGTGGGAAAACGCGCGAAATGCAAGGTGAAGTTGGTCTCCCCGAGTCCTTTCATATAATGGCCGGTTTCCCGCCTTTACCACGCTGCAGTCGCTTCGGTGTGTCCGAGGATGTGGAGCAGGAGCCGATTTGGTTCTTGTAAGGCCGGCTGGTCTAGTGGCATGATACTCGCTTTGGGTGCGAGTGGTCCCGGGTTCGATTCCCGGGTCGGCCCCCCTTTTTTTTTCCAGGGCGGATCCAAGTGTTATGATGATCCTTCAAGCGGCCACGTACCCCCCCCATGTTCTGCTTAACGATCTCCAAACGCCACAGGGAGGCCTTGGGTCGATCCGCTGAAAGATTGACTCGTGGCACTTGGCGTCGCCGTGTCAAGGCCCATGTACAAGCTGAGCTCCGAGCTGCTGCGCGGAGCTGTGGTGTTGACGGCAACGGCTGTCTCCGTGCTGAGTTTCCGCCTTCCAGCAGTAAGATCCGCCACGGCACAGCTTCTCTCGGCCCCTGTGAATTTGCGCTCAAGGGCTCTCCTACGTGATGACCCTAGAGATCGCTGATGATGAGCACTGCTTCCGAAGTGTCCAGCGCCGCGCCGCCGTCCTGGGCGATCCTGCAGCAGCAGCTGCGCAGCATGGGCCGGGACTTCGAGGCCCAGAAGGAGGCGATAGAAAGCGGTGACTTTGGAGCACACACTGTAAGTCTTTAGGCGGCAGCAAGGGCATCCGTCCCAGAGATTCCTGGACGATCCTGTTGGGAAAGAGTGACGGGAAGGTTGGCTGTGGATGTAGGACGCCAAGGTGCGGCTCTTTGGGCACCGCCCGGAGGACGTACGAGTCACGTTCTATCGCGACACGGCAGCTTGGTGCCCCTACTGCCAGAAGACGTGGCTTCTGCTGGAGGAGAAGCGCATCCCTTTCCGCGTCGAGAAGATCAACATGCGGAGCTATGGCGCCAAACCCAAGGAGTTCCTCGAGAAGGTGTGCGCAGGCGTAGCTGCTTCCAGCGCAGAGCCATGGGTCTCATCCGCCTCTATCTTCTCCACCAAAGGTCCCAAACGGGCTCCTTCCGGCAATGGAGTTGGACGGCAAGCTCATGACGGACTCCCAGCGGATCATGGTCACGCTGGAGAACGTCTTTGACGGACCGGAATACGATCCGGAAGGGTGAGTTGAAGCCTTGTGGATTCTCGTCCTGCAGGCACTTTGGGCAGCGCGCGGTCTGAGAAGCTGGGACGCTGCTCGATGCCTAGGTATCTCACGCTGCCGACGATTCGGAAAGATGCGGCACTCATGTCCCGAGCAGAGGAGCTGCTGCGCCTCGAGCGCGAGCTGTTCTCGGCGTGGTGCCAGTGGTGCTTCCGCCCCGACTTCGGTGACATGAACAAGAGAAACTTTGAGGTACGCTGGGCCCTTTTGGGGGGATGGCAAGTGCTCCACGTCACGTTCTTTGATTTTCATGGCGTCTGCACGGTGTCTTCCCGGGGACAGGAAGTTCTCGGTCGCGTGGATGCTGCCCTCGGAGATCTGCCCGGACCATTCTTCATGGGCGAAGAAATGAGCATTGTCGACCTCGTTTACGTCAGCCACGTAGAGCGCCAAGTCTCCTCGCTGCTGTACTGGAAAGGATACCAAATCCGCTCGCACCGTGGAGCGGAGGATGAGCGGTAAAGCGTCGCGAAGACCAGTGCTTCGACGTTGCCTTGACGAGGAAGAAGCGTCATCCCGCATCCCTCGTCCCGCATCCAGGTACCCGAACATCAACGTCTGGTTCGACGCCTTTGAGACGCGAGAGAATGGCGCGTACATGGCGACGAAGTCGGATCATTTCACTCATGTCAAGGACATTCCGCCGCAGTATGGCCCGAGCTTCTTCACCGCCGACTTTTCCACCGAGTTTGGACAGGTAGACGAGCCGCCTTCTCCCTTCCGAAAGGCGATCGGCCGAAGACGTCATGACATCCGTCCCTTGCTTTTCCAAACCAGCGCATGATCGGGGCAATAGACGGCGGGGTCGATAGGGACGCCGCAGCTGCGTCGAAAGGGGCGATCGACGGCAAGGGAATCCTTGGAAGCCTGCTCGGCCAGCTCGGTGACGGGAGAAGCGCCGCACCCACTGAGCCAGAGGGTGAGTGCCTTGGAGCGTGTCACGCTGTGGCGCGAAGGCTTCGTGCCTGCTTACCAAACGTGATGCCCTCGCAGGTGGCGTTCCGCCGGACTGGAGGCTACCGCTTCCTCCGATTGCCGAAGCGCCGGTCGTCGTGCTTCCGCCCAACGACCCAGGAGAGGCCGAGAGCCGCATGCTGGGCGCCGAACGCCTGATCTTCAACCACGAAGCCGTCGTGCGCTTTGCACTCCGAGGGGCCGGCGAGCCGGGGCGCCCGAGCTACTCGGCGCCGCTAGCCGATCCGAACGCCGTCCCCAGCGACGACCCCACCCTAAAGCAGGTACGCGCACACAGCGAACCTCCGGTGCTCCTTTCCGCGAGGGGATTGGCTCTCATCGCGGCGGAATCACGTCCGTTTTGGTAGGTGGTCGACGAGTTGCTGCGAAGCGTGGCTGCAAAGATGGTCCTGGGCGAGAACCCCGAACAGCTTTCGCCCACCCTGGACACCGCGCCGGAGCTGGGCATCCCCGCAGCGCAGTGCCTTGACTACCTCCGCTCGCGCGTTGGCGTCCCCAGAGACATGATGTACGTTGCGAGTGCGGGTTGAGGTCGACCCATTCATTTCGCAGAACCAAGCCAGGCTTATGCTGATTGAGATCGCCTCCCTGTAGATACCCGGCGGCGAGGCAATTCCGAGCGCATCTCGCATGGGCTATGGAGCAGGCTGCGCACAAGGCAATGTAGTCGGTGCCGCAGGGGAGGTTTCGGCTGGCAAATGCGTGGGGCTTAAGCTAAGATGTTCCGCCAGAGATATCCCTCTTCTTCCCTCCCCCTCCCGCGAATCCGCCCGGCTGCCGAAGTTGTCTACCAGGATTCGCCTGCGTGGCCAGGGCTCTAGTTTCTGCTGATGGTCTTGATCATGGACTCCCGCGCTTGGCTGAGCGCTTCGCTTATGGTCAGTTCGGACATGGCCTGGTTCGGCCCCTACACAGAGACATTCAGCCTGGTGGCATACCGCTAGCTCAACGAATCCGGACGTACGTCCTCAGACCCCCTCATCATGACTCGCTGCCGAAGAGCTTGTGGGTTCGTCTCCAGAATCATCCCGCTATCGACCACCTGCATCCACACGCAAGTCAGTCACATCTCCTCCCAAGTGTCGGTCCAATTCTGGGGGGCTTTGGGCACGAAAAAAAGGCGACTGGAGGCGCGGATCTCGGCCGTCCTACCTCGTCCAGCGTCAGCAGTACGATGGCCAGGTTGTCCAGCAACGTTCTGCGGTCCAGTTGACTCCCCAGAAGCCCTACGAGACGGTGAACATAGGCTCAGTTGTGTTGTGCAGCAGCTCGGAAGGAAAGGAGGCTGCGCGGCTCTCCGCATGCAAAGCACGAAGAAGAGGCGTACCAGCCAGTGTCTCCACCAAGGCGTCCAGCACGGCCTGTATGATGAGCTCGTTCTCCGCGCTGTCGCCCACCACATAGAAGAGAGCATCGCTCGAGCCTTTGAACACGATCGAGTACGCGTCCAGAATGAAGATGTCGCCGATTTCGCCCCCCACACTCAGCTTACTGCGGCCGAAGATACGACTTTGCAGCGCTTTGAGGGCGCCTGCGCTCTGCAGCCGCGGAGTGAAGGCCTTGCACGCGATGCGCTCTCCATCGGCATCCAGAATGAGGATGGCCGCCACGCGCGGCAAACACAGGTCCTGAAGGTCCATTGTGGCGCTGGCGTCCCACGCCTCTCTCCCAACGGAACGGATAGCCGCAATTCAGCTGTGGCATTGGGGAATTGAGCGAATGATGATAAGAACAATCCACAGAAGCGAAACCAAATCGGACGCTCCCGTGACAGATGGACGCGTGGAAGAGATCGAGCGGGAGGAACCTTTGTAGAGCTCGCCTCTATAAGGACTGCAGTCCTTCACTGTGACAGAGTAAAACAGACGCCACAGAGGCCGCCAAGCTTGCCGCCGCAAAATGACGCTGAAACTGGCCTTCAACAGCAGGACCTCCAGAGACAAGTTCTATGGTGGCGGGGTGCAGCCTGGAGATGCCAGCCTGCAGCTTTTGGGCCCAGGAAGCTATTCCATCCCACATGCTCTCGGTGACTTCTCATCTTCCCCCCCTCGACGGCAAATTGGACATGGGACTCATCTCTTCCAAAAAAAAAATGACACACACACATGTATATGTATATCCATATATAGGACGCTGCGCTCCGAGCTGCGCTCCATTCAACAGCAGCAGCGCGCGATCGAGACCACCACCGCGGAGCGAAGGCGGCATGCCGGGGCCGGGAACGTATGAGCTCTCGGGAACGTTGGATGATGGTGAAAGACCTTGCTGGCATCGCCAAAAGAGGACGAATGATTCTTGCTGACTTCGCGAGGTTTCCCTTCACAAGGTCGCAGGTTTGGGAAGAGGGGCTCCACCGCGTTCAGGAGCCAAGCCACACGTATCCCTCCACCGCAACTGGCGGACTCTCCCGGTCCAGGCGCCTACGATGTCGTAGAGCAGGTAAGAGCCGTACACCTTAGACCTCCCAAGCTTCCTCTTTGCTCATCTCTCCATCTCTCCAATCTCTCTAATCATTCCAATCATTCCAAATCATTCCACTCATTCCAACCATTCCAACCATTCCAATTGATGAAATGCGGCATCTTCCTCAACACCATCTCGTTTGCGTTTGGTGGACTCCGAAGATCTGTCCAGTGTCGCGACAGCGCCCAGTGAGCCAGTCTCCGGAGACGGACAGCGGGGCCAGCATCTGGCAGCGCCTGCCGGCCGTGCCAAGTATCCCCACGCGCGAGCAAAGCTATGGCTACGCCGAGGAGGAGAGCACGGGCGCGTTGGTCATGCTGAAGCCCTCGGAAGCTCGCTCCGACGGGGTAGTGGGACCCGGCCACTACTCCCCGCGCTACGACGCCGTGTCCAACGTCGCCAGCAGCAAGAAAGTTCTAAGCTTCGGGCAGCGTTCCAGCACGCGGCCCAGCATCATCGCCGAAGCCAGCAACGCGGGACTTCGGGCGCCGGGCCCGGGATACTACAACGCCGAGCTGGCGGAGTCGGGCCACTACAGCGACCGCTATAACTTACGAAAGCGTCCGACGGCGACCTTCCGCTCCAAGTCCTCTCGCAACGCGCTGGCGCCCGACAAGCAAAAGGCCACCATGCCCGGGCCCGGCACCTACGAGGTGGCAAGCACGGACCACGCGGAAGAAGTGCCTCGGCACCTACAGTGCTTTGGAAGCACGAGCCAGAGGATGCCGAACCCCGGCCCGACGGCCGTACAACCACCAGGGCCAGGTGCCTATGTGCTGCCCAAGTCCACGTAAGTCTTGCGAGAGAAGAAGCAGCTCTTGAAGTGTGGCAATTCCCACAAAGCAGGTTTGGATCAGCAACCTGACAAATACTGCGACTCGTGAAGCTTCGAGAAGATGGCGTCATTGAAGAAGAAGAGTACGGCGATGGAGAACAAGCATGTGGGCTTCGCATCCACCGCCTCTCGCTTCGTCGATGCGGCAATCGAGGCCAAACTCAAGAGCAAGGATCAAGTAAGGGTAGCTCGGCCTCGCCAGCTGTTCGGTGCCGGGCCGCACCAGTCTGATGCTGCTGGGTCCTACTGCCGAGCAGATGCCAGCTGGATACCAAATCCCTGGCTTTACGGACGAGATCCTTCGACGTCCGCGGAATCGCAGCAACGGCTTCGGCTCGAGCCTCAAGCGCTTCGTCGAGCCGGGCAGAGCACAAAACGAGGATCCCGCACTGGTCCAAGACCTGGCCGCAGGTAACGACATGTAGCGATGCCGCCAGCGACCAAGTGACTGCCCCACGACTGAAATCACCATTATGACATTTTACGGCGAAGGACTCGCTGGTTTGCTCCCGGAAGCATCCCCCCCGTCAAGTACGTCCGTCTACAGGCTTCCAAAGCTTTTCGTTTTGGCCTGAGCTAAGCACCACTCGAATCACACGGCTTTCGGCCGGACAGGGAAAGGCCGAGAGAGCAGGCGGCTCCATCGCGGGACGTCGCAGCCTTTTCCTTCTTCATTCTTCGCGTCGTCAACGAACAGGTTCTTGGAGGGACAGCGATCCAAGGACGGGGATGAGGTACGACGACCGCGTCAACGTTCTCTTCTTTTCATTCCAAGTCCTAGGGACGTCTCCTGACGTCTGTGCCTCCCGCAAGATTCCGCCACCTGGAGCATATGATCTGGAGTCAACACGCCTTCGCGACAGAAAGGGCGTGCCCCTGAACAGCGGTCCCAAAGACCGCTTCCAAGACTCGGCGGGTACGATACCGTCGCCGCAGCGTAGTGATTCCGCCGCGTCGAGCAGGCTCACACAGGACTCCGCAGGACGAGTGAAGCTGGGACCTGGGCAGTACAACATCCCTTCCGCCTTTGACGGGCATAAGCAAAAGGGGAGGCGCAATCGAAGGTACTTGGCGATCCTGCTGGGTAGCAAGGAGCAAAAAGGCTGATGATTTATCTGACGCGACGGGATGGGAATCAAAGGAATATTCTCATCTCTGCGTCGGAGCGATTCGACAAGCGGCCAAGCGTGAAGGACGTGGTACCCGGACCCGGAGCATACGATCCAGATCGTTTGCACGGCTCCCTCATCAAGCCGACCTCCAACATTCTCATCGCCGAGCAAAGCGCCGGTGTGGCACAGCGCTGAGCTTGTGTGGCCCCACGGGCCCGACGCCACGTCCTTTCAGCATCGCAAAGGCAGCTCCCTCCGCCACAAGAAGCGATTCTCTTCGCTCTGGCGAGGTGCTTCGAGACTTTTCGACTCGATCCTCGCCGCCGCTCTGCGAATGACACCCTGGCGAACGCAGAACGGCATCGGTCAGCGCTGAGAAGGCTCTTGCATGGTCGGCTTGAGGCGCGTCAGCGTCCATCAGACAGTACGAATATATGGCGTGAAAAGCCCCCAGCGGCTAGGCCGTCGGCGTCGAAGCTATCATCTTCTAGGCGCTTGCGGAAGCCCGACGCATTCATGAGTTCAAAGGACGTACCTTGCAGACAGGCAGAGCTAGCCGCTCGCTCCGGCGGGCCCGCAGGCTTCATCCTCGCTTCTCGATTACGGATGCAGCGCTACAGAGCCGAGAAGGAATGAACGTCGCCGTTCCACAAAAATTTACCGCCGTAGCACGACTCCTTTGGCGACGCAATCACAGGCGTTCTACGCTGAGGTATTTCACCCGTTTTCTGTACGTATTCGGATGGAGCTTGACGTAGCCGTCCATGAATTTCTTCACGTCCTCCCGCACGGGCTTACGACCAAGCACTCTGTGTCCCTCGAGCTGCACCGCTATCTTGTGGTTCCCTCCCTTGACCAGCACGATGCCGAGCACTCGCGTAATCCGTGCGCGCGTGCCGGCAGGCAGGTCTGTCTGCTCCCCAAGGCCCGGCATGAAGACGTCCCAGCGGTCTCCGTCAGATCGATTCCGGAATCCCACAATCTCGCCGTAGTTGCGCATGCCTGCCTCTTTCCACACCTCGCCTCTGTCCTCCACGATCACTTGACACAGACCACCTTCCGCGATGTTCAATATCGCTTCCAGCGATCGGAACGGTTCGCCGCTTGCCTTGTCGGTCGTCAACCTTGGCGCAAACTGCTTAAGCTCCACTTTCCCAGCTGTGGCTGCGTCCTAGCGAGTGGTTGGCAAAGAAAATTCAGGCGAAGCTCTGATCCTGAGGCACAAGCTCTGCTCCTGAGGCACAACTGCTCCTGAGGCACAACTGCTCCCGAGGCACAACTGCTCCTGAGGCACAACTGCTCCCGAGGCACAGTTGCTCCTGACATCGTCTTACCGGAAGTGCCGCTTTGTTCGCTTCGGTCTGGCTACTGGCTTCTGCCGTCTCTGGTGCCTGTGGTATCAGGTCCGGTGCAATATCCGGTGCCGGCATGAGGGTGCTTTTCGAAGCCTCGAAGCCCTTCAGGGCCTGTGCTTCGTCCTCTTCGGCGTCCACGGTAACACCAGCCTTCGCTTGCAGTGCTTCAAAGCTGCGCGACTTGACCACGATCTCGTAAGCCTGATGGACAAGCAGAATTGTCAGCGAGGCACGCCGCCAGTCGCCGCCGTCGGAGACGCGATCAAACCTCCGTAGCGCTCATCCTATCCCTCGGGTCGAAGGTGAGGAGGGAAGAAATGAGCTGAATGAGCCATGGGTGGCGAAAGAGGAAGCCGTTGCCCTTGCGGTCGATGGTCCTGGAGGAAGCATCAGGAGAAAGCGAGATGGTCAGGCTCTGGCTCTGGCTGAACTTGCATGGCCGGCTCGCAAGCCTCCAACCTGAGGAACTCTCCGGGGTTTTTCAAAACGGTCTTGATCTTGTTGAACGTCGCTCCCTGTTCGCTGAGGAGCAGACGAAGCCTTCAGCGTTGCCGCGACTCGGCCATAAGCTCGTACAGAAACGGCAGCACGCACCCAAAGAGCATCGGAAGCCTTGCGAAATCCGATTTGACGACTTTGAATGGCGATTCTGCATCGTTCGCAGCCAACGTGGCGACGATCACCCCCAGCTGCGCCCCCCAAGTCATTGCGGTTAGCATGAAAGACAACCCTCAGTGCAGCACCACGTTTGCGCATCTTCTTTGCTTACCGCCCACGAATCCATCGCCATTAGAGCTGCTAGGTTGCTCTGGATCACAGCGCTTTGCAGGACCTTTAACGATTGCGCAGCGAGTCAGCAAGCTTGTCGGGAGCGGCTGGTCGCACCTCGGCGCCAACTCACCTCCGGCGGCTGATATGCCCAGGCGCCTTCTGCGAGCTGGAAAGGCCTCGACGCGGCCACGAGCTGCGGGCCCGCGCCGATGCCAACGATTCTGAGCTCGCTGCGACTGGTCTTGGGGTCCTTGCGCATGTAGATGGTCTTGCCGGATAGACTCAAGTGCGGAAGGCCTTGGTCATGCAGATACGCCACGGCCTCGAGGGCATTGGAGATCATATCCAAGCGCTCCTCCTCGCTGCCGATCTCCTCGCTCCATGCGAAGTCCTCCAGCACTTCTCCACTGGCTTCGAAGCAGTGGAAGCTGCCTTTGTCGCCCAAGTTCACACTCCTCAAGTACTTCGCGAAGCCGCGCGGAAACGTCGGATCCGCAGACAGATCGAGCAGACGTCGCCGCTCTTCTTTCCAGGTCGGCAAGTCCACCGACTGAGTCACGAGAGCGTCGGGCGGGATTCCGCCGGAGCTGCGTTCCACCACTGCAAAGCGACGCACGGCCGGACTTCGGCCCAATCGCCGCGACTTCAGCGGGAAAAGCTGCGCACTCGGAGTGCACAGGAGGATCAAGAGCCAGCGCATCTTGTGTGATATCAGCGTCGACACATGCGGAGCACCAGAGCGCAACGGTCCGATGCACGCACCAAAAACAAGCCTGCGAAAAAGGCGGGAAAAACCTCTTTGCAGAAAACGGCAAGATTCAACAGTAATTTAGGAATATATAGTTATTATTACATACTTTGATAAATAAAATTGAAATTAATTTCAAAATATTTAAAACTCATGTTTTCCCGCCAAAACGCGGTGGTCTTGCCTGTGGCTCGTCGCGTTTTCTTCCACCTCTCCGGTTCCAAAAGCCTCTCGCCTTAACGTGGCAACAAGAAGAGATTGGAGAGTGACCGGCACCAGAGGATCCGAAGCTGCTTTCAGCAGGACATCGCGAGCGCGATCCACAATGTTCCTTAAACGTTTGTGGTCAGTATCCTGCGCTCTGTGGCTGAACTTCGGCGCCGTTTCCTGCTCAGAGAGCGATAAGGCCAGCCCTGGGCGCGTGTCGATCTCGACGTTGCGAGAAGCAGCGCCATCTCCCGGCCAAGAGCCGCAGTTTGGCCTGCGCGCTTTGGCATTCGTGACGCCGTGGAACTCCGAAGGCTATGACAACGCCGTTTACTTCGCGTCCAAGTTCGAATGGATCTCTCCCGTGTGGTAAGCGATTCGATGTGCGTCGCTGATGGAGTTATGAGGAGGGACAGATCTGAACATGTGCAGGTTTCACGTGGAGAGAGACGCGTCCGATGCCATTGTCCTCCAAGGCAAGCAGGACGTCAACCAGGCGTGGATTTCCAAGCTGCGCGACGCGTCTCCGGGGAATGGAAAGCCATACATTGTGCCGCGGCTCGTTTTCCCGAGTCTTCGAGTGGAGAACTACGAGGTTCGGAGCCTTCGTTGCTAGTTTCCATGCTACTCGTCTCATCGGAGGACTAAGACGGGGTTTGCTTGCAGGACTTTAACACCATTGGGAAGTTGGTTGGAGAAGCTGCGTTGGAGTATGGACTGGACGGTAGGGTTGCAAGGAATGCAGGCATGGTCATAGACGCCTGGAATCTCACGTGAGACATGCCCGCACAGGCGCCACGATCGAGATGCCGTGGATGCATTCGGCCCCGGTGATGAAGAACATCTTGCAGCGCATCCGCTTCGATGCACGCAGGGTCAAGCCGGGCTTCCAGGTGGTCCTCGTGTTCCCCAAGCCCACGTGGAGGAAGGTGCGCGTGCAATCAAGTCCGACACCTGGACCGAGATTCTCAGGGTTTGCTCGTGGATTCCAGGCTGGGGTCATCACCGGGGAAAAAGACAAGTTCACGGCGCAAACGATGCTCGATGTGCTGACCACCGTGGACGCTGCTATGCTCATGACCTATGACTTCCACCACTTGGATCAACGGAAACCGCCGAATGAGACGCCTCTGGCGCCGATGATTTGGATCGAAGAGACGTTCGATGCGGTCGATATCTTCGCCGACGCCAGTAAGGAGCCCCGGGAAGGTAGGCGCACGAGAAGAAGCGAATCCTGGCGGCAGCTTCATCCCATCACGATCTTTCCTGCTGCGTAGAGATCATGAGCAAGCTGCTTCTTGGAGTCCCGCTCTACGGATATGGTCCCTCTGGGGCAATCACGTCCAGGGACTTGATAGAGCTCCACGAGGAAGACGGCGGTGAAACCATGGGGGAAGAGTTCGAGTGGGACGTCAAGGTGCAAGAGCATTACTGGAAATGCGTTGACGGCGATGTTCGCTTTCCCACCCCGCAGTTCCTTGTCAGACGATTCGAAGAGGCCAGGAAGAGAGGTACGAACCGCATGCGAAGGCGCTCGAGGCACTTCAGTTCATTCCACACTTGGTTTTTGATCCTCGGCATCTGGCTTCTAGTTTTCCTTCGCATTTGATTTCTATGTAATCTTTCGGCACCTGATTTCTGGTCTCCGTAGGTGTGGGCGTTGCGTTCTGGGAGCTCGGTCAGAACTTCCCACACGTCCTAGACTACCTCTAGGCCTCTTTCCCAAGATCCCATGGAAGTGGCGGAGGCGAGTAGCGCCAGACACCTGCGTCGCTCCGGACAGACTGTAGGTAGGAAGGCATCTTCGACAGGCAGATCCCTTTGGACGCTCTTTTGAAGCACCTGATAGCGTCAGACAGAAGTACATGACAATAGCATATTAGCATGTGGCCTGCAATGCAGTCTTCACTTGCTGAAACTTCTTTCTCCTCCAAGCTGAGGGGAAACCGAGTCACGACGTCTCTCCGCCAAGGCAGGCAACTGACGAGCAAGCTATCCGCCACGTTCATGGTCAGCGACAGGGAAGAACATGGCGTCGGCATTCTCCGTCGTCTGCTGGGCGAAGGCCTCTAGATCCTCCTCCCCGCGGATCTGCAATACAGAAGCTTTAGACTGCGTAGACCATGCTGAATTGCGCGTGTCCGACGCGCCACAAAACACTTACAGCGCACACGACTTCCAGAACCTGGGTGATATGGCACGGCTCGCAGCGGCCTTTGACACAGGCGTCCGGGCTCCACTTTTTCTTATCCTTCGTTGGCCATGTCGTGGAGATCTGCGCGATGTCAGAATCGCTCGTGAGCGAGGGGGAGACGAGCGAGGGGGAGATACGGGGTCGGCCTTCATGGTTGTCGCCTTACATGGTCAAATCCCGCGTGCGTTGGTCGAATGCTGCACCATGGTGCATCCGTCTCCAGCATTATCCTCTCAAGAGGAAGCCATCGGACGACCTCCAGGTTCTCCTCGGTCTTCAACGAGCAGCCGTTGATGCCGATGCTGAGATCCAAGTCGACGAGGGCCTTGGCTTCTTCGAGCGATCCGGTGAAGCTGTGGACAACTCCGCCAGCAAGGCGGCTGCGATGCTCTCGCAGCATTGCCAGGAAGTCGCCTCCGGTGTCCCGATCGTGGAGAAACATGGGCAGCTGCATTTCCTCCGCGAGCCCCAACTGCAACTCAAAGGCTCCCAGTTGGTGCTCCTTGGGAGCAAATCGAAGCCTCGCATAGTCCAGGCCAGCCTCGCCCAACGCAACACCTTTGCCGCTGGCCTTGGCCGCTTCTGCAATCTGTGAAACCACCCAAAGACGAGCAGAGCATTCTTCCGATTACTCGAGGACTTGCAACAAGAGCGTACCAAGCTGCCTCGGCAAGCCAGGAACAGCGCAACGGAAAAACTCACCTCTCGGACCTCCGCAAGGTGCTTCTCGGGAGTGGTGTCCGCGCGGAAGAACTCGCTGCTGCGAGTCGGATGCACCCCCACCGTGTGATAGAGCATGGGGACAAAATCGGCAATTTCCGGTCCAAAAACGGCTGAAATACGGCGACAATTAGCCGATTGTCGTGCTCGCACCACCCCAAAAAATCATCGATTTGCCACCTGCGTCTCCCGCGCAAAGCGCCGCGGCCTCGCGCGCTTCTTGTGCACTTCCAGCAGTCACAAGGACTTTGGACAGCGGAAAGCGCTGAGAGGGGTCGAACGCCCTCTGGAGCACGTTGTACAGGTCGGTCGGGTGCTTGGCGCTGCCGTGGTAGTGGCCCTGAAACATGGGGTCCAGCAGATTGGCGCCGATATCGATGGTGCTCATGCTGGCGCAGCGCTGCTGGCAGAGCGCGACACACAAAGTGCGGCGGAAGAGCCGCGAAGACGCAAAGCGACGCATACAGCGGCTGAACAAGGAGCGCGGATCTTCGGTGGCGCTCTGAGGAATGAAAAGAAGAAAAGGTCGAAGTTTCTGTTTTGATCGCCTGGTTGCCTGATTGCCAAGGAGGGAGCAAAAGAAGAAAAGCTTCTCGATCGCTTGGCAGCAAACGCTCATAACAAGGATCGATCTTTCCGCTCTGGATTCCCGAATCGCAGTTTCCCCTATGGTTAGCGCGATAACAGAGGTACAAGGGGTACTGGTTGTGGGAAGTTCCCGGGGGGGCTTC